>CM019693.1:41806311-41876311 GCA_009760885.1 Achatina immaculata
CTACAGTCAAGATTGTAATATCTTTAACCAACTATAGTCAAGATTGTAATATCTTTAACTGACTATAGTTAAGAATGTAATATCTTTAAGGGACCATAGTTAAGATTGTAATATCTTCAATGCACCTTAACCAAAAATTTAATATCTATGACGAGGTTTAGTCACGAATACATTATCTTTAACGCACTATATCAAGAATGTAATACAGACGTGAAACTGGCTTTTGGTGGGCTATGATTACCAGCTTTAACACAAGAACTTTTCTGTGAGTGATGACCATTATATCAGACGTGGTTCTCACACACTTTTGTATAAAGTTTTGAGTGATAATCTAAAAGTGTGGATTGTGATATGATCTTTGTCTGTTTCTGTCACATTATCAAATCTCATAACAAGAAAAAAGATGTTTCGTCCTAATCACCTGATGATATTTCTGTAGGCTTGTGCACAACTCTTCTCATTTCACCTGTAAGGCTGTAAACCGCGCGTATTATGAACTCTCGAGGACGTTTTTTTTTTTAAGATGAATCTTCGATTGAAAAATTGATGTATGTCTTGTTTGTCTAATTTGATATTTCCATGTGGGTTAGCTCGTGATGTAAGTTGATCAGCTTCTTCGTTGCCAGCAACTTCCGAATACCCCGGACAGTGTAGCTGTGTGATGCTTCGGATATGAGATTTAGATATTATGTCCAGCCGATCGCTTATTTTAGTGCATTGTTCTACTTTTCTCCATAAACTTAATAATATTAAGTCCGCCATGGATGTAGTTCGCTCTACTTCCTGGGGCTTGTACGTTTTTGTTTGTTCTCGATGTCGAAGTTTATTCCTCTGCATGTTATCAGTAGAGCGAAATAATGAATGTTCTAGTTTAATGGTGTTTACTGTTAGATGTTTCGGTAATCTCATTCAATCTTATTCAATCGCTAAAGTTTTCTTTCAAGCTTCATAATTTTTTCTTATAACTGCTGAGATATTTTTTTCGGTGTTTTTTCTTTACTTTATCCATTGAGTTTTCCAGTGATTGTCCTGTTATGCAAATTCTATCTTCTCTTGACGTTTCACAATTTTTGATTGCAGAAACTATTGTACTACAAATGTTTTCTGTACAAACAAGTAGATAAGAATTCAGACTTAGGTCGAGGTCGTATACACTGAGATAAAAGTTACTATACAAACATTGGGTCTGACAGCAACGCAACCTGCAATGATTGACAAACAGTAAAAGTTGCATTTTAAGTGTATTGTATAGAGCGGACTATTCTGTAATGTAGGAGGGGCGTTCAGAAAGTAATGCACCACATCGTTTTCCACAGGAGCTGTTTATTCAGAAAGCATTAAATTTATATACAATGTACAAGGATATGTCATGTAAACATCGGTATTATTCAACATAATCCCCATCAACTTGTACGGCTTTACGCCAGCGCAAAATGAACGCATGTATTCCTAGCACGTACCAGATTTTCTGTTGATTATGTAGTCGTTTCTTCGCCGCATGAATCATTCCTTCGTTATCTTCAAATCTTACACTTCGGAGTGCATCTTCTAGTGGACCAAACAGATGGAAATCAGAGGGTGCCAAATCGGGACTATAGGGTGGATGGGGTAGTACAGTCCAACCCAAATTGGTGATTGCTTCCTGTGTTGCCAGACTTGTGTGAGGGCACGCATTGTCGTGAAAGAGAAGCAGGTCTGCTGGATTCTTGTGCGGCCGAACTCTGCGAAAACGTTGATTGAGTTTTTTCAATGTGCTAATGTAAGCTTGCGAATTGATTGTCTCTCCTCTTGGCATAACATCCACAAGAATCACACTTTCAATGTCCCAAAATACAGTGATCATGACCTTTCCAGCTGAAGGAGTTGTCTTGAATTTATTTCTCCATGGTGATTGCGGATAATGCCACTCCATTTGACTGTCTTTTTGTCTCAGGTTCAAAATGATGTGTCCAGGTTTATACGATCTTAGCCAAAACGTTCTTTCCCTCAGCATTGAAATGCTCCAACAATTCAGAAGAAATTGCTTTCCTTTGCAATCAATGGTCATTTGTGAGACTTCGAGGAACTTATCTTGTGCGATCCTTAGAAAATCCGAGAGCTTATTTAACTGCATTTGCACTAACATTGCTGACTGACAGCTTTAAGGCTAATTGTTGAGTAGTGATACGCCTATCAGTAAAAATAATACCCTCAGCGCATTTCAACATTTCTGCCTTGGTGTCTGTGGCAGGACGTCCACAGCGCGGCCGGTCATACAACTCCTTATCTCCACTTATTGATTCTTTGATTCTCTGAACCCAGTGACTGACTGTACTCCTGTCGACTGCAAAACTTCCATACACATCACATAAACACTTGTGAATGTTCACAACAGTTTCCTTCTCTGCAACGAGAAATTCTATCAGATTTGGCTACTTATACATCAAGTTGATAACATCAATTTCAACGGTTAGGGCAGCCATATTTTTTGGTTGGTTGCGGAGCAATTTGGTTCAAACAATCGGCACATGCCATATTTAAAGTGTACAAAATTTCATGCTTCTACATTCATTATTAACTAAAACAAAAACGATGTGGTGCATTACTTACTAGTTCTCTATACTACGATCTATTTACCAAAATGCAAACCAATCATTCGCAGTGTAGGTCTCTAAACAAAAGTAAACGAAAAAAAAAACTGTACGTATTTGTGTGTGGGGGGGGGGGACCCAGATCAAGGTACTCCTGCGCATTTATTCACCGGTGAAAATGATAAAACTTTCCAGGTAAGAACATGTTCAAGCTGTACTATAAACAACTGTCCATTCTGCACTGGGCTTAAATCGACAACCCGGATGTAAAGTTACTAAAAATACATCAATAACAAGCATCAAGTCTTAATTCGGGTGACAATTTTATTTAATTACTTATTTATTTATTATACATCATATATATTTTCCCATATTGTTATATATCATAGTATTTTCTAATTATTTAAAAGCTAATACCTCAGTGAAGATCTTTTGACGCAGATATCAAATCTCACCGAAGCTCTTGTGACACAGGCATCAACTCTCACCGAAGCTCTTGTGACACAGGCATCAAACCTCACCGAAGCTCTTGTGACACAGACATCAACTCTCACCGAAGCTCTTGTGACACAGGCATCAACTCTCACCGAAGCTCTTGTGACACAGGCATCAACTCTCACCGAAGCTCTTGTGACACAGGCATCAACTCTCACCGAAGCTCTTGTGACACAGGCATCAACTCTCACCGAAGCTCTTGTGACACAGACATCAACTCTCACCGAAGCTCTTGTGACATAGACATCAACTCTCACCGAAGATCTTGTGACACAGACATCAACTCTCACTGAAGATCTTGTGACACAGACATCAGCTCTCACTGAAGATCTTGTGACACAGGTATAAAATCTCACTGAAGATCTTGTGACACAGACATCAAATCTCACAGAAGATCTTGTGACACAGACATCAAACCTCACTGCTACATGAGTACTTTCTTAGCTGAGCATAAGAAGCAGCCTCCTGAGCCAGCCTGACCCACGTGGGGAACAGCTCAACACTACAACAAAGATCAGGCAGTATCAGTACACCACAATCTTTATCTTGGGTCAGCAGGTGGAGATTCCTGCAGCTGTCGTAACTTTAGCATAAACATCTTCGCTGCCCTGTAACAGTTGTGACACTGGCTAATAAGAACAGACATACTGGTTAATACTGGATATATTTGAAGCTGTGCTACAGAAAAACTAAAAAACGAGAAAACAAAAGCACTTTATTTAAAGCATCAATATATAGTGCAGTGGATACAATATGAAGGAACAGAGCTTTCTATGTTGCTGGGCGTTACCCGCAGTGCAGTAGCCACATCTGGGAAGTTGTTGAAAGTGAAAGAAGTTTTATGTCTAGAAAGTTTTGTATGTCAGAAATATTTATTACTCAGTCACAAAGGAGACAGTAGAACTTGGCATTAATTTATTCCTCTTTCATATTTTCTTAGAAAATTTCGTTTAAACATTAAAAGAATGTTACAGACAGACCGAAAGGTAAACATAGTACTAGATTAGAATCTTGTCAGACCGGCAGGGTTCCCTCTAAATTACTTTAAATCAGAAAATATTTTCCAAAAATGAGAAAGCAAAGGCTTTCATCAAAGATTAGGTCAAAGATTTCAAGCAGAATCACCCTTTCCATTCCTGTGTCACAGGTTTTTTTCCCCAGTGAAATGGATGATTAAAAGAAGCTGAATTAATTACCTCTCCGAATGATATAGCTCGTAGAGATGTACTATTATTATTATTATTACTATTATTATAAATAACATACCAAAGCTGAGTACAGGTAATCTGAAAAAAAATTGAAAAAAAGAACCTTCAAAGTTTTTGATCATTTGAATCGAAAGTCTTTTTTTTTAAAATCGATGCAGAGGAATAAATCTCTGAATGATCAAAGGAAAGTCTATGGGACAGAACAAGAAATATTTACGTATACGGAGAATGGTTATGGGAACAAATACGGTCTATATATAAAGTACTATGTGCATGGGACCAGATTTGTAGAAATCTAATGATGTTGGGTTGGTGTTATTAATCATTGTACACTGTTTGAGACTGAGGAACAGGTTGGAATACTTATGAAGTGTCCAGAGTACAAAGATGATGGAATTAGATTTGATTTCTGCATAAAGATTTAAATTTAGAGTTGTAATTGTAATATATAAAAAAAGATACACTCGAATTGATCATTTGAATATTTTGGACCACTCTGAAAATTACACCATATATGCTCTTGTGTGGGCCTACAGGAGTGAACGTTGGTATTATCAGTCCAGTTATAGTTATAATAATCCTTGGAGTGTTGCTGACAACGTACAGCAGTGACACCAGGGCAACTTGCCTAACAACTTGGATCTCTTTCCGTCCTAGTCTGTTAGAGACTGAACTCTGATCTTTAGTGATGTCTTTCTGTTTGGAAGTCCAGATCAGGCCTTGTCGATCTTTTGAGATTGTTGGAGTAGGAAGAAAGGATTGGCGAAATTTATAAACTTGACGAAGACTATGAGCCAAGACGGAAAAACAACTAAAAACAAGAATCTGTGTAACGGGTATAAAAAAAATATCTTTCACTCCCCAAAGAATGTTCTTCACAATTTCTCTGTGTGGATAAAGCCATAATTTTAAACGAGTCGTGTTCGTAGCTTCGTCCAACTGCCATTTCATTCCCATGGTAGAAAGTACTGGTATATAACTAACAACTGATATTATAGAAAATGCTGAAATAATCTTGAAGGACCTTTTCCTCGTAAATGCACCCTTAAAATACAGTGGTTTGAACACACAAAGACATCGGGCAAGGGCCAGGTATGATGTGATTAATATTACGTTTGTATATATTATGTTTCCAGTGTTTCCTAAAAATATGATGATTCCATTCAAATCAATGTCAAAAAATAAAGAGTACTGAGTTTTAGATTCTAGGAGCCATATTTCTGTAGAAACCTGAAGGGTTAACATAACAATAACGTAACAAAGATCAGAACAGGACAGAAAAAGGAACGATACCGTAACCCCGTCCTTGATCCCCATAGCTATAAATGTTCGAACGTTTGTCAAGTTTCCAGCCAGACCTAAAAGTGCAATTATAATACCAGAAGAGCACAGAATGTCCTGGGCAAGGATATAATGATTGCCTGAAAACAAATCGCTGTCAACAGACACTGAAGACATGTTTTTTTTTTCCAGTTCAAATTTGTGAGAAAAACCTAACTGTTGCTCTCAGACTTGTTCTCTCACCGAATCATTGCTGGAAACACTCAGAGCACGCTCTTGCTGCCACTATTCTGAGAATGTTATTTTGTGCGTGTGTGTGTCATGCACAAGCTCTTGTTTCATTGTTCATTGTCGAGTGTAGATCATTCATGTAACATGTCGAGTGTAGATTATTCACGTAACATGTGAAACGTAGAAAGGAAACGCACCGCTGCCGGGATGAGAAACTCTAGCTTCGTTTTCACTTTTTCTCATAAGTTCTTTCGTTCTGATTTTTCTCATGTGAAGGCACCGCTAAAACTGCTAGAAAGAGTTAAAAAGAGTGGAGTATTACATAGATCTCAAACATTTTCTATAGTTACAAGACATGACTAGAGATGCGAAAGACTGCATTAATTAGAGATGTCAGGTAACTGATTTATTTCACGTGTTGGTGGTAACTATAAAATAATGTAGTGACAGAAGATCTCCAGATATGACATTCATTCGAAGATATTATCAGGATCACGCACGCACGTAGAATTTTCTGGAAAACAGAAATATAGTTGTGAAAAGTTCCTATAGTTCTTTGTAAGAATCAAGAAAGTGGTGGTTTTTTTTATATGGAAGCTTCATGTTCTTGTTCATTTGTTGTTCAAGTTGTTCAGATGTTTAAAATAAAATGTTGGGAAGTGACTTCGAAATTCTTACATCTTACATACTACCCGTGTCCCTAAACGTCACACAGGGCTCGCATGGTAGTTGGCCAAGCTTTCCTGTTCTCGGCGAGCTTTTCAACGTCATCAAGGGATTTTATCCCTACTAATTTGGCCTCTCTTAACAATGTCCTCTTTAGAGTTTCACGTGGGAGACCTATTTTTCTTTGCCCTGTTTTGTTCACCTTGATAGCTTGTTTTGGGATTCTCTATTTCTTACCATCACGTTACCCACGTATATCCATCTTCTGTTTTTCTGATGACTCATGAGACTGGTTGTTGTTCGCTCATCTGTCTTATCTCTGCATTGTTCTTGAATTCGTTCCACTTGGTGCCTGGTGTTTTCCTTAGGCATTTGTTTTCAAAAGTCTAATTTCTTGTCTGTTTCTTTAGTTGTTTTCCAGCGTTTCCTTACATAAATGAGTGCGGATATTACATTTGAATTGAATACTCTGAACTTGGTTTTTGTGCTTGTAACCTTTGAGTGCCATATGTTCTCAAGATTTTTGTAGGTCAGTGCTGCTTTTGCAATTCTAATTCTAGCTTCTTTTCTGGTATCGCCATCCTGGTCTATGTAGCTGCCAAGGTATGCAAATTGATTGACTCTTCAACAGCTGACCCTTCTATGTACATTTTTCCTGCTTGATTAATAGGAAGTTTCATTATTTTTATTTTATCTTTGTTAATTTCAAGTCCTATTTTGTTAGCCAGTGAAGACAGGATATCTGTTTTTTCTTGCATCGAATTCACATTGTCACTGATAAGAGTTATGTCATCTGCAAAATCAAGATAGTCTAGTTGGGTCCCAAAATACCCAATCAATACCCATTTTACTGTGCAGCAATTATTTCATTATGAAGTCTATGGCAATTCCAAAAAAGCAATGGAGATAATATACATCCATGTTTCACGCCTGTTTCAGTCTGGAACTATTCACTCATTCCTTCCTCTGTGTTGACTGCACAAACATATCCAATGTAGAGATCCTTAATGATGTTGACAATTTTAGATGGTATTCCATATGGTCTTAAAATTCTTCATAATGAATCTCTGTGCATGCTGTCATATACCTTTTTAAAGTCTATGAAGTTCAGCCTTAATGGTTTCTGCTTTTTAATATGCTAAAATTCTACTAATGTATAGTTTTTTGTTTGACTGTTTTTGTTTTGTTTCGTTTCAGTTGGCTGAATCGTTATTATCTTCTTCATTCTTGTGTTACAGTTTCACTGTGAAATATGTTGGGAAAATGTGATTCAAACATTTTTTGTTCTTTTATATCTCTTTTGTTCTAAAATAACCCGCATGTTCTAGAAAAGTTGAAGAAATATCAGCAAAGATATCCAGGGTTTCTGTCGTATATCTTTTGAAGTATGACAGGGGAGGTTAATCTGAACAAGTCGCTTTCTCTATGAAGAATGTTTCTGCTGTATATTACGAAAGAAAACCTTTGAGTGTGTGATGTTACAGTAATAATACACGGACACTATTTGATTTGACGTAGTATAAAATATTAAAATAGACAAACTAATAACATTAAATGTATAATCTATATAACGCCTCGTCTTGCTGCGACTCGATTATAATACTCCTTTTAAAACGTAAATGGACGGTTACCAAATGTGGATAAATACAACTTCTGAATCCATTTCTTTTCATCTTCTAACTGTATATTCATTTTCAGTAATTTCTGTGTTTTACAATCAATATTGTTTCAATTCCAGGAAGGACATATAGCGTCATTTTAAAATTTAAATCTCCTTCACACACACACACACACACATGCTCATATTCACATAGACTCGTTGACATACACACACGGGAGAGAATGTGAGAGAATTTTGTCGATCCTTTCAATCGATTACTGTCAGTGTACTCGTAAGAAACAGGCATAGCACACTGACCTGTAAAGCACTCAGGGGACATATCGACCTCACGAAATCATCTTTAAAGACGAGACATTTCAGCCATAATATTTAACATGGCGTATTTGGATGGAACTTTCACCTCGCGCATGCGCACATCCTCACTGCAACTTTATTCCTCTTATGATATTTCTAGCCATCACTCTTTGTTCTAACCACTTTCGTAGAAACCTACATGTAGATTTTTCCAAGTGGCATCCTACCTACCTACCTACCTACCTACCTACCTAGCTACCTAGCTACCTACCTACCTAATCTACCTACCTACCTACCTATTTACTTACCTGCCTACCTATTTACTTACCTGCCTACTTCTTATCGCTGAAGGCGTATCACTCTGTACAGTTGCTGACGTGTCAGTTGAAAACTTCCTTTCTTTTGTGAACAAGTTGAACTGTGCAGCTATTAAACGTCAAGGGTCTGGTGGAGTGGACCGCCATAAATTAGAACCACTGTTCTAGAACTTAGATACTAAAGGTTGATCTGTAATATCTTCTTCTACAAGTTTGTTTCTTGTTTACACACATAGAAACAGCCGACACTCAGGCACTCAACTCTACCACTAGACAATAGCAACACTGGAGAAATCACAGACAGTCTTCCAACAGAACCAACATAAAACACTGTTGAGTCATTCAACAAGAAGGTATTTGTACAACTCTCTCTCTCTCTCTGAACCTTAAGTGCCCATGGCACATGGGGCTTCCGCAAGGGTTTTCCACAAATGCCTGTCCTTCGCCTTTTTTTCTGCTCTTGCCCAGACACGTTTTATTTACGAGGACAGATGGAAGGTGACTGATGAAGGTGGAAGGTTCAAGAATTTACATGTAACAGATCCCACATCCCGGCAAGAAGTCAGTTTGCCATGTGGGGAGGGAGTGGACAGCTCTAACAGCTAGAGCAGGACTCCCAGCATTCAAAATCAAACAAAAATGTTGCCATAGTTACTGAACATCAGAACACCTGAAGTGAAGACTTCACAGGACACTGAATAAATCCAGTGTTCATTGCTTGAGCTACGGTCAGTGATGTTCAAACTGTACGGTGAACCTTGACTACTTGCTGAGAATTCAGAGGCCACAATTAATATACAGATTGCTGTTTGTCCTTTCCTGCGTAGTAAGGACGAATATAAGGTGTAACAACCGCTTCTGGTCACTGAAACAGCATACAGGGTTCAGGATCAGCCTCGCTAGACTGGATACATGCTACTGTATGGCTCGGAGCCAAAGAGCTAGAGGTGCCCCAGTCGTCTGGCCAGTGTGGACATCACAGCCATCTTGAACAACCAAGGACCTGACAGCACATCTGACAGCAACACCCCAAAATTGGACTACTATCCTAATCTAAACTCCTTTTTTCTCCGGGAAGAGATGTCAGAAAACTGCGAAAAAATTACCAACTGAAGTTCGACAACTAGCCAACTAACCGAAGACAATCTTGACGCCATAACTAACTATAGACCTACCAACTCGTAAGCTATCTGCAGCCATCATTGAAAACTTCTACGCTAGCTATCCCTGATCTATACAAAGTAAACCTCACGACTCATAACCAGTAACCACCAGCTCTATTGATACCTGAAGCCACAACAACGTATGTGTCTGACATAAATTAATGCGCAAGTCTACCAACTGCGACAGTGAAGGGCAGATAAGTAAGCAGAATGCAAAAGTAGTAGCCATGATAGAGACATAGTGCTCCGACAGCGCGTGTTTAGACAGAATCTCAGAGATATAGTGCTCCAACAGTGCACGTTTAGACAGAATCTCAGAGACATAGTGCTCCAACAGCGCATGTTTAGACAGAATCTCAGAGAACATCTGAAACGGAAGCCTGCCATGAAGAAAGAGTTAGACACGACGCTAACTAAGGAGTCGCTTGCCATGAAGAAAGAGTTAGACACTACGATAACTAAGGAGTCGCTTGCCATGAACAAAGAGTTAGACACTACGATAACTAAGGAGTGGCTTGCCATGAAGAAAGAGTTAGACACTACGATAACTAAGGAGTCGCTTGCCATGAAGAAAGAGTTAGACACTACGATAACTAAGGAGTCGCTTGCCATGAAGAAAGAGTTAGACACGACGCTAACTAAGGAGTCGCTTGCCATGAAGAAAGAGTTAGACTCGACGCTAGCTAAGGAGTCGCTTGCGGTGAAGAAAGGGTTAGACACGACGCTAACTAATGAATCGCTTGCGGTGAAGAAAAGGTTAGACACGACGCTAGTTAAGGCATAGCTTGCCATGAAGAAAAGGTTAGACACGACGCTAGTTAAGGCATAGCTTGCCATGAAGAAAGGGTAGACACGACGCTAGTTAAGGCATAGCTTGCCATGAAGAAAGGGTAGACACGACGCTAGTTAAGGCATAGCTTGCCATGAAGAAAGGGTAGACACGACGCTAGTTAAGGCATAGCTTGCCATGAAGAACAGGCTGGTCACATTACCTGATCAAGGGAGGATATATGTCCTTCTAAAAGTTTATCAAAACACGGGCCGTTCGCCGCGACTCAGTACTTGAGGACGAAATCGAAACTACAAGAACTAACACAAGCGGACCGGCTCAAGGTCAGCTAAGCTGGTACTAGCCGGTTTGTGTGAATTACTGATATTAACAAATAATAATATGTGACTGCCATCATTCACGATCCAAAAGATATTGCCATACTTACTAAACATCAGAATATCTCAAGTGAAGAATTCACACACCAACAACCTCAACTAATAAGCTCACGTAAGACCAAAAGGTTAAAAAATTGTTATCAGCAATAACTGAGCTCACATTCTACACCCACGTGTCTAATAACCATCTGTCTATGTTTCTGGCCATTTAACCCCCCCCCCCTCTCTTTTTCTCTATCTCTGTCTCCCTTCCTACCTCCCTCTGTTCCTCTCTATTTACTGTCTTAATATCATGAAATGCGAATTTCTCACCCTGACAGTTAACACTTCAAACATGCATGCCACAGTATCAATTAAAGAGTATGTTTGCTGATAGTTCCTGTGAAATATTGATTGCTTACGACGCGTTTTCTACCACACAGTTCAGGTTTCCTGCCAGCACTTTTAGTTTGTCCTAGCTCCAGCAGTCTCCTCACAGCTACATTGTTCGTCCATTCCTACTCTATATTTTCCCGCATTCTGTTAACACTTCATGCATCACAGACTTCAACTTTTCTTATAAAATGTTAAAGAATCGATTTCTATCTTTATCCAGCGATAACGTTGATAATGATAGCGACGATGATGATTATGTCGAGGCATTTCTAAAGTTCCTGGTCCTACACAGGAAGATGGAAGATGTTCTCGCTGCTAGGATGTTACAATAAGTTGTGGACGTCATGTCCAAGCATATGTCACTGACCAGGCTGTTGTGACGACCTGTCACTGGTCAGGCTGTTGTGACCACCTATCACTAACCAGGCTGTTGTGACGACCTGTCAATGGACAGACTTGTGATCACCTGTCAATGGCCAGACTGTTGTGACCACCTGTCAATGGCCAGACTGTTGTGACCACCTGTCAATGGCCAGACTGTTGTGACCACCTGTCAATGGCCAGACTGTTGTGACCACCTGTCAATGGCCAGACTGTTGTGACCACCCGTTATTGGGGAGACTGTTGTGACCACCTGTCAATGGCCAGACTGTTGTGACCACCTGTCAATGGCCAGACTGTTGTGACCACCTGTCAATGGCCAGACTGTTGTAACCACCTGTCATTGGGCAGACTGTTGTGACCACCTGTCACTGACCAGGCTGTTGTGACCACCTGTCAATGGGCATACTGTTGTGACCACCTGTCATTGGGCAGACTGTTCTGACCACCTGTCAATGGCCAGGTTGTTGTGACCACCTGTCATTGGGCAGACTGTTGTGGCCACCTGTCATTGACCAGGCTGTTGTGACCACCTGTCAATGGCCAGACTGTTGTGACCACCTGTCAATGACCAGACTGTTGTGATCACCTGTCACTGACCAGGCTGTTGTGACCACCTGTCAATGGCCAGACTGTTGTGACCACCTGTCAATGGGCAGACTTGTGATCACCTGTCATTGGGCAGACTGTTGTGACCACCTGTCACTGACCAGGCTGTTGTGACCACCTGTCAATGGGCAGACTGTTGTGACCACCTGTCACTGACTGGGCTGTTGTGACCACTGTCAATGGGCAGACTGTTGTGACCACCTGTCAATGGGCAGACTTGTGATCACCTGTCAATGGCCAAGACTGTTGTGACCACCTGTCAATGGCCAAACTGTTGTGACCACCTGTCAATGGCCAGACTGTTGTGACCACATGTCAATGGGCAGACTGTTGTGACCACCTGTCATTGGGCAGACTGTTGTGACCACCTGTCATTGGGCAGACTGTTCTGACCACCTGGCAATGGCCAGACTGGTGTGATCACATGTCAATGGCCAGACTGTTGTGATCACATGTCAATGGCCAGACTGTTGTGATCACATGTCAATGGCCAGACTGTTGTGATCACCTGTCAATGGGCAGACTGTTGTGATCACATGTCAATGGTTAGACTGTTGTGATCACATGTCAATGGCCAGATTGGTGTAACCACATGTCAATGGGCAGACTGTTGTGATCACATGCCAATGGCCAGACTGTTGTGATCACATGTCAATGGGCAGACTGTTGTGATCATCTGTCAATGGCCAGACTGTTGTGATCACCTGTCAATGGCCAGACTGTTGTGATCACCTGTCAATGGCCAGACTGTTGTGACCACTGTCAATGGCCAGACTGTTGTGACCACCTATCACTGACCAGGCTGTTGTGATCACCTGTCAATGGCCAGAATGTTGTGACCACCTGTCACTGACTGGGCTGTTGTGACCACCTGTCAATGGCCAGACTGTTGTGACCACCTGTCAATGGCCAGACTGTTGTGACCACCTGTCATTGGCCAGACTGTTGTGACCACCTGTCAATGGCCAGACTGTTGTGATCACATGTCAATGGCTGGACTGTTGTGATCACATGTCAATGGGCAGACTGTTGTGATCACCTGTCAATGGCCAGTGCTGCAGGTGAACATGTAAGATCTTAGCAGATCATGATTGATTAGACACTGAACACAGTGTACACGTCCACATCTCAGTCTGAGAAACAAATAAATACAATAACAAGATTATTAACCTTAGTGTTTAGATCAGCGGTTCCCAAGCTTTCTGTAGATAAACGGAAGAAAGAGTGGTCCAAAGAAATCTAAACTGAGAGTTTTGTCCAGTTAGATTTTGTGTCTAGCTAGATTTTGGCAACCAATCTTAAAAGTAAAGTGCTACTCAAGATCTTTGCCAGAGCGCTGGTCGAAATGTTTTTATTAATAGTGTTACTTCGATGACAAGATCACTCTGATGACTGTAGCCCCTTGGCGATCGAGAACGGGTACATATAAGAATATGGGGCATTGGAACCACATGTTTTGAACTGGAAATTCAGCTATAATTAATCTTTCCTTATTTTTAACAATCATATTCCCTCTCTACGAAGTTCTCGATTTTAGGACCGTCACTGCACTAAATCTCACACTCTCTATCCCAGCCATATTTATCTATTCCATTCACTCTTTTTCTCGGCATGACAACAATAGCACCTCCCCCCTCTTTCTTTTTCTCTCTTTCCCCCTTTCTTCACATCCTCTTTACTACCAACAAGTCACTGACATCACATCTCACGTGTCTTCGTTTAGACATTCACAATACTTCAGCACACGCATTCTAAGACACAGTTTCTTGCAAGTCACAGCTGAACGTTCCTTTTTTTTCTGCTATTTTTTCCATTCTTATTTATTATATATCGTTGGTGTGATTTTATATTTTCTATTCTTTTCGTATATCTTTGCCCTGTATGTTTTTCTATGATAAAGATGGAAACGGTAACGTTATAAATGTATGCTCGTTAATTTATAAAGCTGTTCTTACTTTCGTTTCAGGTAGTCTTAACATTTACCGTGCACAACTGGCTTCGGGATTTTCCAGTGTTTTAATTTAATCTGCACACATGACTAAACACTGACTATGAAGGTCATTGATTTTTTTTATTTCTTTGCAAGTGTTTTTAAACCTGGCCAACTTTTATCAGGGGGTATATCTGCACTAACATAAAACTGTCTACTATTTGTCTATTAACTGTCCGTCACGTAGAATTGACTGTTCTTCAAGAATACATTCAAGTCTTGTAGAAGATTTCGGAGTCTGAAGATCACATTTGCTGTATTCGTTTATAAAGTGGAAGATTTATCTCTAGGCAGACATGTCCACGCGAAATAATATATGTAAGTTTTGATCATTGTTTGAATGTTTTCATAGAAAACTAACATTTTCATGCAGCATAGTTTTGTATTATTGGAAAATGTGCTATGACCTTCATTGTGAGCAAGTTTTGCTGTTGTCTGTTTTCTGCATTTTCATAGCTTGGTGAGTTTTTGTTTTTTGTTTTATGTGTACTAATTTTCTGACAGTCCGGCAACTCTAACTAGAATTATTCTACTGCTGGAAGTAATGAGAAGAGTGGAGCGGAAATCTCTGTAGCATGTGCTAGGAATTTTCACTTATCAGATGTACAGGCCGGGCATGACATGTTTCAAATAAGAACGGAAAAAAGAACACTATTTGAAATCATTTCTGTGATGAGCAAAACTTTCAAACTGTAAGTTAATAGCAAAAACATGTTTGAATTTGTCACAAGAAAGGATGACAACTACAGCTACCACAAGAAAGGATGACAACTACAGATACCACAAGAAAGGATGACGACTACAGCTTCCAAAAAACTACTTCGCAAACTAGGGAAAGGAAAAACGGCATCATCGTCATCATCATCATCATCATCATCACCATCATCATCATCATTGCCTTTCACTCCCTTGGGAGCATAGGCCACGGATAAAGGCTCTCCAGTCATCCCTGTTCTTGCAATTATTCTCTGCTTCCTTCCATGTGCACCCCTTGTCTCTGAGCACTGCCATAATTTTTCTTCTTCAAATAAGTCTAGGTATTCCTTGTTTTCTATTTCCTTGAAGATTCCAAGACCTGTTTTGCTATGTTGGTGTCGGGTTTCCTCAGAGTGTGGCTAATCCACCTCCACTTCCTAGACATGATTTGTAGGTTCATAGGTTCTTGTCCTGTCCTTTCCCAGACCTCCTCGTTCCTGATCTTGTCCTGCCATTTAATGTTTAAAATCATCCTCAAGCAGTAGTTCATGAATGTTTGTTTCCTCTGTTGTGTTGTCTTGGTCATGACCCATGTCACTTAACAATAAAGTAGGACAGTCTTTACGCTTGTACTGAAAAGTCTACGTGTGGTTTTTGGTGTGAGATTTTGGGAAAAATAAAAACTGAACATAAAAGACACCAGACAAAGAATTTGAATCTTGCAAAACACGCACAGTGTTTTGTTACTTTGGCTGACCGTGCCAACCAAATGCGCTAGATTTATCTACGAGAGAAATTCTTAACAAAATGTTACCCAAGGACACGCAAAAAAAGCTGATGATTACCTTCATGAAAATAATCTGATAAATCGTAATTCCATTATGTTCACTTATGCTTATCTTTTATTTACATGGAGACACTGTTATTATATAATCACCCTAGTACTTCACTGGCGCATTAAAAAGAAATTATAACAATCAGAGTGTCGCTTGTGAGAGCGTGAAACGGTCAAATGCGACCTACCACCTTTGTTGAACTGGAAGCTTGTTATATTTAATATGGAGCTGTATTTCTTCGCTGCAGGTTGAAAGTGCTTGTGTCCTCGTGTGGCTCTCCGCTGTTTGACTGAGTGTGGTGCGGACAGAAGAGTATAAAGCAACCATGTCGTCATTTCTTTCAAGATGGAGGTCGGTTCTGTGTGCCGAGCTACTAAGTTTAGTGCTATGGCACCACTGCAAGCTGTGAACTTCGCATAGACGGCATTGATGGTTCTTAGCTATGTCTATCTGGCCAGTGGTGAACTATGATGGTCTCTGTATGACCTGCTTGGCCTTGGCGTTTTAGCTAGGGAGTTCGTGACGAGAGCTACACTGACTAGTTTTACATTTGGACTGTTGTACTTTCTAAAATTGCGTCCTCACTGGGTGGCTCTTCGCCAAGGACTGTTGTGAGGGACCATAGAGATGAACTTTCTTTGAGATATTCACTGACATGGTGGTGGAGCGATTATGGGAGCATCTCGTTCGCGACGATACCGAGGACTTAATACTGTATACCGAAATGACATTAAATAAATAAATAAATAAGTACATAAATAAAAAGGCATAGAATCCCATGTTAAAAACAATCTTCTCATTAATAATGGCGCAGGAGCTGATATTGTTGAGATGGTAAACATTACATGAAATTGAATAATCTTACATCTTTCATCCTTCCCGTGTCGTTAAACGTCATATAGCGCTTACATAGTTGTCTGCCAAGTTTTCCTGTTTTCGGCTAGTTTTTCAACTTCAAGAAGGGATGTTATGCCCACTAAACTGGCTTTTCATAACAATGATAAGAGAATAAAACTGAATAATACCGAATTAAAATTAAATATTGAATGTAAAACAGTTTGAGATAATATATCGCAATGATAATTTACAAATATTCATTTCCTGCAGATTGCCATGACGTCCAGTATCTAAAGGACGGGCAAACAAGTGACGGCGTCCAGTATCTAGAGGACGGACAATCAAGTGATGACGCTTTCAAGAAGTGCTGGAAAAAAGATGGTCATGAACAATATTTCAGCATAGAGGATCTTCCACATAAATTACCTATAAGGGAGAACAAAGATTTGGTTGAATTGATCAGTATTAGGTGGTACTTAACAGGCATGACTGAGACATTGCTTGAACAAGGTACTTGCCATGGAACCTGTTTTGTGCAAAAGACTGAGAAGGTTTCAGATAGTCCTTGTCCTTGTCCTGAATGTGGAGGTTGTGGAAGCAAACTCTGGGGAAAAGTGACTGTGTCAACAGCTCTTCATGTCATCAAAGGAGGAAATTATGCACAACGTTGTAAAGTTCGACTTTTCTACGACAGTTCAGACAGCAGAGACAAGGAGAAGAAACTTTATGCTCTGAAGTCACATTCCCATGATGGTGATGGAGACTGGTGTGCTCTGGTGTGTGCCACACATGACCTTGAACTACTTGACAGCCTAGAGGAAAAGTTAAAAGAACATTGGAAATTGGGTCATTCTTTGAAGAGAAAGTACCAGGACTCACAACATAACCTTGTTGTGGTTGTGTCTCATCCACACGGAGGTCCAAAACGTCTGAGTATTGGTGAAAGAAAGTTGAAGAAAAATGTGAGAGAAGTGAGAGATGATCAGGACTGGTGTTACTATTCCTATGACGCAGCCACTTGTTGTGGGAGCAGCGGCGGCCCTGTTTATGTCCTGGGACAGTGGAACGATGGATTCGGCTACTGGTTCGGTCATTCACACAATCACAGGGGAGGTGACCGCAACAATCTTAACTATAGCACAATTGGTGTTGAATCTAAATTTCATGTGAATGAATGAAGAGAAAAGAAACTAGGCTAGTGTGTGCGATAACAGATACATTTCGTAATGTATAACAAAAATTGTGTTACACAAGTCCAACCACAGTAAATATCCTGCCATTATAGTAGAATCCATTCCCTAAGAAATACGGTCACAGTAAGTTAATCCTAATACCCCATAGGTAGCCCACCGACATCATTAAAGGTAGAAATTAACAGCCCAATGTAGGACACCTTAGGGGCCCCTCCTTACTGTAAATAGGGTATATTATAAATTGCATACATACATTAAATATCTGTTTTAGAATCGTAACATGTCATATTAAAAAATCATCATCTCATTATATCATTTCCAACAAGAACAAAACGGTCGCACTCACTATCTTCAGAAAACAAAGAACAAGTATTTTGTGAGTCATCTCAGAATTTTGAAAGATTTATCACGAAGGTTAATTTAAAAGTATGATATGGTACGGGCAGTCTATACTTACAGTAGCAGGTGAGCAAGTATGTCATATTTCTAGCTCGTTTTTCCTTCCTTTTTCCTTGTTTGTTGTTGTTTTAAAAGGGCCAGAGACTATGACACTGTTGTCCTGTCACTAGAATTATTTTTCGTACTGTGTGTCACATTTAAGTTACGTCCACAGATTTACAGAAGTTACTGAGTATATTTGTTAATGTGGACAAAATACGCTTGTCATTGGAAAAATTCTATACCAAATCAAAGTATCTTGGTAAGGCAGCAGTGACTTTCTAGGAATGAAGATCGATATTAGTTCTAAACAAAGTATGCTGGTCTTTATGAACAGGGCTAGAGAGAAAGAAAGAACGGGAGAGAGAGACGGACAAAGAGAAAGAAACGAACAGAGAGATAAAGAGTGTCGGACAGAGAAAGAAAGAAAGAGAGAGAGAGAGAGAAAGGAACATAGAGAGACGAATAGAGAAGAAGAAGAAGAAAAAGAAGAAGAAAGAAGAAGAAGAAGAAGAAGAAAAAAGGAGAAGGTCGGGGAAGAGTAGTCATATTTCAGCACACACTTTACAAATTATTCATAAAATGTGAAGCATAGCACTTCTTCTTCTTCATCTGGTCGTTGTTTGTGTGGTGTCGGTGTTCTGCACCTTGCTGACCAATACATTCGACTTCAGCTCAGTCATATTATCTTTCAACTGGACTTATATATATATATATATATGCTCTGTCGCTGTTTCTTTTAAACAGTATAATGTTGCGAAATGAAAAGTCACCCTTTATTCATTATTACTCTACTTTAATTATTCAGCCTCTCACTCACTCACTCACTCACTCACTCACTCACTCACTCACTCACTCACTCACTCACTCACTCACTCACTCACTCACTCACTCACTCACTCACTCACTCACACACACACACACACACACACACACACACACACACACACATATCTATATATATCTATATATGTGCCCAGGGCACATGGGGCTTCCGCAAGGGTTTTCCACAAATGCCTGTCCTTCGCCTTTTTTTCTGCTCTTGCCCAGGTGAGCTCTCTACTGCTCAACATCCTTTCTGTTGTTCTTCTCCATGTCTCTTTTGGTCTACCCTTACTTCTGCTCCCCTGTGGTTTCCATCTTAGTGCTTTTTTGGTAGTGAGTTATATATATATATATTTATGAAAATCTAAATAAATCTAAATGTCCTTTCATTTCGTATTGATCATTTGAACCTCACTACAGAGTCCAAATGTGTGGAAATGTCAGATTTAACTGCTAGTTTTGTCTGCAACTTTAGACATGTGGTATGTGGAACGAGTTATCCTAAAAAACATTTTCAGCGACCTATAGTTAAGAATGTAATATTTTTAATAGACTATTAATTCATTAATTCATTCATTTTTTTTGCACGTGCTTTGCAGAAATTTGCCTCTCTAACAGCTGTCTTGGAGGCCTCTCGGTTGTAAGAAAGATGCCTGCTGCTGATTCATTCAATCGGAAATCATCAACATTGTCGTGTTGCCATCTTCGCCTTGGTCTTCCTCTCTTTCTTCATCTCATTATGTACCTTTCCAAGAATGTCTTCTTCAAACTCTCATGACGTTTAATGTGCCCAAAATGTTTAAGCTTTCTCTGTTTAATCTTATTTACTAACTAACCTTCTTCATTAATAAATTGTCGTAGTTTGGATATATTTGGTTTCTTTTTTTATTTTGTGTCCATGATATTTGAAGGACTTTTCTATAGCATTTACATTCAAAGGCACTTATATGTTTCTCAGCTGTTTTGTTAAGTGTCCAGGACTTACAGGTATATGTTGCGATGTGAAAAATACATGTCCTTAAAAACCTAATTTTTGTTGTTGTGTCTGTCACTCTAACGAATTATAATCAAGAATTTAACATCTTTTCCGAGCTGTAGCCAAGAATACATTATCTCCAGCTGACTATAGTTAAGAATGTAATATCTGTAACGGACCACAATCAAGAATTTAATATCCTTGACGAGCTGCAGTGATGAATGTAATTTCTTGAACGCAGTATATCAGGAATGTAATATAGACGTGAGACTGGCTTTTGGTGGGCTATGATTACCAGCTTTGACACAAGAACTTTTTTCTGTGAGTGATGACTGTTATATTAGAAGGGGTTCTCTCCAAATGTTATATAAAGTTTTGTATCATAATCTAAAAGTGTGAATGATGATAGTGTTATTCGTCTGTCTCTATAACATTATCAAATCTCATAACAAGAAGAAATATCGTCATCATCATCTGGTGACATTTCTGTAGGCTAGTGCACCACGTTTCTCGTGTCATTATGGTTCCTAGTGTCTCCAGCTATGTCTGTTTCATCTCTCTCTCTCTCTCTCTCTCTCTCTCTCTCTCTCTCTCTGAACCTTAGGTGCCCAGGGCACATGGGGCTTCCGCAAGGGTTTTCCACAAATGCCTGTCCTCTGCCTTTTTTCAGTTCTTGCCCAGGTGAGCCCTCTATTGCTCAACATCTTTCTGTTGTTCTTCTCCATGTCTCTTTTGGTCTGCCCTTACTTCTTTTCCCCTGTGGTGTCCATCTTAGTGCTACGTATTTTTTATAGTGAACCGTCAGTCACTCGGACCACATGTCCCAACCATCACCAGCGTCTTTCCTCAATAACTACTATTTAATTTGTTTAGGTAACGTCATTCAGTCTTATTCAATCTCATTTAACCCTACACAATCTCATTCAATCTTATTCAATCTCAGTCAATGTGATATAGAATGATAACTTATAAAGAAGTTCCTTGACTATAGAAATTGTTAATTTGGCAAGTTATGTGTTGTATGCTAGTTGGCATTAATGAATGTGAAATGCACATGACTGTGTGGCTCCTTCATAGCACAGCTACTGCAGTATACCGTTACTGCACTAAACGCTTAGTAATAACTGTCAGCTAGGAACAAGTAAGACTTTACGATAACATCAGTGGCTAACTTTACTGCCATGCAGACAACCAACCAACCTACGACATTGACAGATGTCACGATGACTTTCATTAGCATAGTCGATATTTATCTGTTTTACAAAAGAACAACATCTTTAATGACGGACAGCTTCTGACGACCTGATGAGACGAGATATGAAGTTATTTAACAAAAGAAACACTGAAATAATACAATTTACGACAGTTCCAGACGGAAATAATTCCGCCAATAGGAAGCAAGATTCAAATCCAAAAACTCAACTTACAACAGCAAAAATCATTCCCAGAAAAAACAAACATCATTACTGAAAAAATCAGACTGTCATGAGAAGTCCAAGACTCTAACTAAAGTACGCCCTACAACAACTGCTAGACCCTTGTCATAAACAAGGAAAATAAACCAGTTAAACAATCATTTCTCTAACACAAGACCAAGTGGACCAACTTATCCATCCTTACTATAACGTGCTTCCATGGCTATTCCTTGCTGTTTTTGCATCTCTCGCTTTTTTTTCCAAATCTGAATGGCTTTATATTGCAACGTTTCCCACTCTCTTCTCATATTGACCCTCATTTCGCGACTTTCTCCAACGCATTCAAGGCAAAGTTACCCTTTGACTTCATCAACAAGAGCACCCTCTCAATCAACTTGACGCTGTTCTAAATCTCCTTATGACCCATACATTAGGATATACTTTCACAAATGTCTTTAGTATTTTTTTTCAAGCTTCAGAATTTAAAAAAAATCACTTATTTCTTCTCTTGTGTTTTCCCCCCTTTACTTTACCATTTAGTTTTCCAGTGATTGTCCTGTTATGCAGATTCTATCTTCTCTTTACGTGTCAAAAGTTTTTGATTGCAGAAACTATTACATTAGAATCATTCTGTGTTCAAACCAGTAGATACGTTTTTAAAAAAGTAAAATCTCCCGTTTCCATGCCATCAAGGATCCTGGGGACACGATGCCAGGCCCGTGCTTCCACGACCTTCGGCACGTGACAGTGTGATATGGAGTAGATAAGTAATCAGGAATAAAACGCAGTCTTAGAGCCAGAAATCCGAGTGTTCAGAATGGGTAAAAGTCTCTGTACAAAAACTGGTTGTGATAGCGGCCTACATCGATACTGTTTATACCAGTCAGTAAAATTTGCATTTTAAATTTCTTGTACAGAGAGGACTATTTTGCTATGTAGTTCCCATACAACGATCTACTGATTTAGGTTTTACCATAATCCAAACCAGTCAATCGCAACGGAGGTTTCTAAATATAAAAATGAATATATATATATATATATATATATATATATATATATATATACATGGGAAAAAAGACAAGCTATTTCTGTACATTTATTCGTCTCTGAAAATGATAAACGCTTTCCAGGTAAAAACAAGTTCATGATAACATGAACAACTGTTCTTGCTGCACTTGGCGTAAATCTACATAGCGGATGTAAGTTACTAAAAATAATTCAATGACAACGCAACAAGTCTTAGCTTGCCTGAGGATGTTATTTATTTATTAGTTTATTTATTTCAGGAGTCTGCACTTTTTCATATCAGTATTTTCTATCTATTTATAAGTTCATACTGTAATATTTTCTTGTTATTTTATAGCGAGATGTTTGTTGCATCATTTACATCACTTATGACACTATCTAAGCATTCTCTTTATCCGCTAACACAACTCTTTTTCATCTCCATGATCTTCTAATGTTTCTGTCGTCCACGGTGCATCTCTGGTACTCTGGCTTAAATAGCTAGCCCTTCTCTACCGGGTATTGGTGCCCAAAGAAACAGCTGTGTCTGGAGCATCCACCGGTAAGGGTACCCACCGGACGATATTTCAGCTTCTCCCTCTTCTAATCGTCGTCTAACAAGGTTCCCTAGCTCAGATGCTAAGAGTTAAGTAATCAGCTTGCTATCACTTTCACTCTGTCTCCACCAACAGTTAATGATCACTCTGAAAAGCCGACATTTCAGTATCAGGGAAAAAACTGGAAGATTTATTCACTTTGCAAGACGTCACGCTGGACTACACCATATTACAATGCGACACAGTACAATCTCCTCCACAGCAACATATATGTTATACAAAATACTCATTTATAACACAGCTGATAGAATGCACATAAAATATAATAAGGCGGCACTTAGTGAGGCTCATCTTCTAATACTACTTGAAGCCACAACTTCTAAGTCCTTATTTCAAATCCTGCGGTAGTGGCTTCTTCTTACAATCTCTTAATTGCGACCTGAGTCTTTTCCATATTCTTTTGGCACGACTTTACGCTAGGCTCACAACAATCTCGTGGCCACTCATACCAGACAACAACGCAGCGCAACTGACTGCATTAATAAAAATCAGGATATTTAAGAGTAATGTTCTAAGTGTACTACTCTATGGATGTGAATGCTGGAAAATCACCAAAACCATAGAAAACAAATTGAATTCTTTCCAGACTAAATGTTTACAAAGAATTAGAAAAATATTTTGGCCAAACACCATAAGGAATAACATCTTATTGGCAGAAATGCAGATGAAGCCACTGACAACAATTATTGAGGAAAGACGCTGGCGATGGTTGGGACATGTGCTCCGAATGACTGACAACTCACTATCAAAAACAGCACTAAGATGGACACCACAGGGGAACAGAAGTAAGGGTACACCAAAAGAGACATGGAGAAGAACAACAGAAAGGATGTTGAGCAATAGAGGGCTCACCTGTTCAAGAGCAGAAAAAAAGGCGAAGGACAGGCATTTGTGGAAAACCCTTGCGGAAGCCCCATGTGCCCTGGGCACTTAAGGTTCAGATATATATATATATATATATATATATATATATACACAGAGGAAATTGTCAAATGACGAAGGAAATCAAATTAATGCATTTCAAAATGACACATAATATCAGCATCAGTATATAATCATGAAAATGCTCATACAAGAAAACACTCATAACGCAGCACATTTGCTCATCTAGCACAATTATCGCCATCGTCCAATAACCGTTGCAATACTGGTTAATAAAGATATACATATTGGTTAATACTAACTATTGTATATATTTGAAACCGCGCTATAGAAAGACTAAGAAACTGAAAGCAGAAGCCATATATTTAGAGCACAGTGACGTTGCCTTGTGTGCACGATGAAGGAAGAGAGCTTTCTATGTGGCTGGGCGTTTACCTCGTTACAGAAGTCACAGCTGACAAGTTCCAAGTGAAAGACCTTTTATGTCTGGAAAGTTTGGTACGTCAGAAATATTTATTACTTGGTCGTAAAAATGTAGAGAGGGTGTTTCACTGGCTTGCAACAAGCAAACTTGTTTACTTCCACTCTTTCCGAAGAGTGGACTTTTTCTCTGAAATGTCCACCAAATAAAAAATCTTTCTCTTTCACATTTTCTCAGAAGTTTCCACTTACAAGTTTCAGGAATGTGATCAACAGGTGAAGTTTGTAAAGAAGAGTTGTGCTGACACAACGTTAATAAATAAAAGTTATATGTAGAGGAAAGCTATGCAAAATGAGAAAAAAAGTTATATGGGCAGAACAATAATATAGGGACATAAAAGGGTTTTCCTGGAAAAGAAAGCTTATGTGGGTATATAAAAATGTATGTATGCATAGAAATTGAGAAAGGTTATGTGGATAGAGAAAGGTTATGTGAACAGTGAAAAGTTATGTGGTCAGAGAAATGTTATGTGAAAAGTTACGTGGACAGAGAAAAGTTATGTGGACAGAGAAACGTTATGTGAACAATAAAAAGTTATGTGGACAGAGAAAAGTCATGTGCACAATGAAAAGTTATGCGGACAGACAAAAGTTATGTGGTCAGGGAAAGATCGTGAAGAAACAGAAAAGTTATGTGCTCAGGGAAAGATTATGTGGTCAGGGAAAGGTTATGTGGTCAGGGAAAGGTTATGTGGTCAGGGAAAGGTTATGTAGTCAGGGAAAGGTTATGTGGTCAGGGAAAGGTTATGTAGTTAGGGAAAGGTTATGTGGTCAGGGAAAGGTTATGTAGTCAGGGAAAGATTATGTGGTCAGGGAAAGGTTATGTAGTGAGGGAAAGATCGTGAAGAAACAGAAACGTTATGTGGTTAGGGAAAGGTCATGGAGACAGAGAAGAAGTTATGTGGGCAGGGAAAGGTCATGGACACAGAGAATAAGTTATGTGGGCAGACAAAGATTACGTGGCCACGAAAACTGTTCCCCATGTCGAGGTATATGCCGCTGCGCCATCTTCATAGCGAGAAATAATCTTCCCAGCTGTGCGCCAGACCACGAGCATAACCAGCACATTATTATATCAGCCAAAACACTAAAAGACATCCTGATGTCCAATGCAGAACACTTATGGGCGTGTCCCGAGTGTAATGAAGCAGCTCCCTCAGACCAGCAACAGAGCTAGGTCATATCCAGTATCCAGTATCCAGTATGAAGTAAGAGAAAGCTCATGGAAAGGTATAAAAAGTTACGTTGGCAGGAGAAGATGAAAAAGGTTAAGGAAACGGAGAAAAATTATATATTCATAGAAAAGTTCTAGTGATGTAGAAATATTTTGTGGACAGAGAAAGTTTATGTTAGCAGAGAAAGGTTATGTGGAACGAGAAAGGTTATGTTGACAGATACATTTTTTGTTGTTGAAAGAGAAAGGTTATGTGAACAGAGAAAGGTTATGTGGACAGAGAAAGTTTTTATTGTGGAAGAGAAAGATTATGCGAACAGAGAAAGTTTTATTTTGGACAGAGAAAGTTTTTCTTGTTGACAAATAAAGGTTATGTGGACAGAAAAAGCTCATGCTTGGAGAGAAATGTTATATGAACAGAGAAAGATTATGTGGACACAGAAAGTTTTTCTTGTGGACAGAGAAAGGTTATGTGGACAGACGTTTTTCCTGTGGACAGAGAAAAGTTATGTGGACAGAGAAGGGTTTTGTGGACAGAGAAAGGTTATGTCGACAGAGAAAGGTTATGTGGACAGAGAAAGGTTATGTGACAGAGAAGAGTTACGTGGACAGAGAAAGTTTTTCTTGGGGACAGAAAGGTTATGTGGACAGAGAAAGGTTATGTGGACAGAGAAAGGTTATTTGGACAGAGAAAGTTTTTTCTTTTGGAAGAGAAAGGTTATGTGAGCAGAGAAAGTTTTCCTGTGTACAGAGAAAGTTTTTCTTGCGGACAGATAAATGTTATGTGGACAGAGAAAGCTCATGCTTGGATAGAAAAGTTATGTGGAGAGAGAAAGCTTTCTTGTGGACAGAGAAAGATTATGTGGACAGAGAACGTTTTGTCTTGTGGAGAGAGAAAGGTTATGTGGACAGAGAAAGGTTATGTGGACAGAGAAAAGTTTTGTGGATAGAGAAAGGTTATGTCGACAGAGAAAGGTTATGTGGGCATAGAAAGTTTTTGTGGACAGAGAAAGGTTATGTGGATAGAGAACGGTTTTTCTCGTGGACAGAGAAAGGTTATGTGGGCAGAGCAAGTTTTTCTTGTGGACAGAGAAAGGTTATGTGGACAGATAAAAGTTTTCTTGTGGACAGATAAAAGTTTTCTTGTGGACAGAGAAAGTTATGTAGACAGAGAAAGTTTTCTTGTGGACAGAGAAAAGTTATGTGGACAGGGAAAGATTGTATGGACACAGCAAATTTTTCTTGTGGACAGAGAAAGTTCTGCTGGGAGAGAAAGGTTATGTAGACAGAAAAAGGTTATATGGACACTAAAATCATGGAAACAGAGAAAAAAGTTATGCAGACAGGGAAAAGTTATGTGGACACTAAAGATCATGGAGACAGTGAAAAAAGTTATGTAGACAGAGAAAGTTTATGTGGACAATAAAGATCATGGAGACAGTGAAAAAAGTTATGTAGACAGAGAAAAAAGTAATGTAGACAGAGAAAGTTTATGTGGACAATAAAGATCATGGAGATAGAGAGGACAGAGAAAAAAAAGTTATGTAGACAGAGAAAGCTCATGCTTAGAGAGAAAAGTTATGTAAGACACCAAAGATCATGGAGACAGGAAAAAGTTATGTAGACAGAGAAAGGTTGTGTAGACATAGAAAGAGTATGCAGAGATAGATAGATAGATAGATAGATAGATAGATAGATAGATAGATAGATAGATAGATAGATAGGTAGACAGTGATATATCGACAGATAAAAGAATCATTTAAATAAAAGAAAATCCTGATTATTTGCTCACACCCAAAATCCTGCAGCTGAAAAATCAAATACAAACAAATAGAAACGTAATTTTAGGGGATGTTTATCTCCCCTTACAAAAAAAAAAAAAAAATTAAGTCTTGGCTAAGCCTTGTTGTGAGTTCTTCATTCAGTACAAAGAAAAACGAATTTTTAATTACAAGCACCGAAATATAACAAGAAAAACTACTCTTGGTTGTTTTTTTTTCGACAGTCATATACATATTTTTTCCATTAAGTCAGTGATTGTTGTTTGGTGGTGTTTAAAAGTTTCCAATCCACATTTTGATAGACATTATGTATTTGGATTATCACTTTTGTTGTATTCATGCGAAGAATGACGCACTGATAAATGCACTTCAATGTCGGCTTTGTTTACACATTTAATAACTTTATTTTTTAGTAGTGCATGAATGGATGCAGCAGCGGCAGGCCACCTTGCTCACAACCGAGAGGCCTACAGGGAGCTGTTGGGGAGGCAAGATTCCGCAAGGGACAAGCAAATGAATGAATGACTGCATGAGTGAGTCAGAGATAGTGAGTACTGTAAATCTGACCGTAAGATATCCCTCTTTGTGTTTTGTTTTCTTTGTCTAGAGAAGATGGTAAAACTGATGTAGCTGAGCCTTTCCGACAATTACAGCGGATTTTTGTTTACATTTGTAGTCAGTGTCGTTTCGACTTGTCAAATAACTAGACATACAATGACAAGAAATGATTGACACTGATGTTAAACTCACTGTCAGTCCACGCCTGCACAGTAGCCACGGCACAGGTACACAGTGCGCGGCAATATCAGTGGAACAGAGGATAACGATTTCTTTCACTCTATAACATGTCATGAGTTTAGAAGAGGTGAATTAGTCATTGGACAGGTCATTAATTTAGAAGCAATGATATAGTCGTTGGACAGGTTATGAATTTAAAAGAGGTGATTTAGTCGTTGGACACGTCATGAAATTAGAAGCAGTGATTTCGTCATCGGCAATGCAGAATAATAATACCCCAATCTTTCGTCATTTTAGGGTTCAGATCACTAACGAAAGGTGAAAATCGACGAAAAGCGAAGTATAGTCTTTATTAAACTCGCACAAACATGGGAGCACCCGAAAAACAGAACTAACTAAATATATAAGATTCTCGAATGTTGGCAACACTTAAATAAACAGAAATAAAAGAGATTGAGATACACTTTTGTATGTTAAGCAAATTCGTGCCTTAAATTACAGCACATAGTAAAGTCTATGACCTACATTTAATATGTAATGACAAAAATAATATACTATTGTCAGAAAAAATGTCAAAATAATATACTTTAGTCACAAAAAAGACAAAAATAATATACTTTAATCACAAAAATGAAAACAAATAATGTACTTTAGTTAAAAAAAAGACAAACATAATGTACTTGTGTCAGAAAAATGACAAAAATAATATACTTCAGTCACAAAAAAGACAAAAATAATATACGTTACTCACAAAAATGACAAAAATAATATACTTTAATCAGAAAACTGACAAAAATAATATACTTTAGTCAGAAAAATGAAAAAATAATAGCCTTTAGTCACACAAATTACAAAAAAAGAATATACTTAAGGTATAAAAATAACAGACGTGATATACTTTAGTCACAAAAATGACAAAATAATATACTTCAGTCAAAAAGTGACAAAAATAATATAATCACAAAAATGACAAAATACTATACTTTGGTCACATAAAGGACAAAAATAATTGACTAGTCACAGAAATGACATAAATAACATACTTTACTCACAAAATTGACAAAAATAATATAGTCGCAAAAATGATAAAAATAAAATACTTTCCTCACAAAAAATGACAGAATAATATACTTTAGTCACACAAATTGTAAAAAAAGAATGTACTTCAGTCACAAAAAGAACATATTTAGTGGAGCTTTTGCTCTCCTTCCCGGTGGCCTGTGAGATGACATAGTAACACCAGGCTTGGTGCTGCTGGCTGCCAGGGATCTCAGGCCTTCAATAAGTTGTTCCTTGAACCAGACCAGAGATCTCTGTTCCCTGGCAGACTCCTCACAATACAAATATAATATGTGAGCATTCACCTGAATAACTTCTAATATGTGAGCATTCACCTGAATAACTTCTAATATGTGAGCATTCACCTGAATAACTTCTAATATGTGAGCATTCACCTGAATAACTTCTAATATGTGAGCATTCACCTGAATAACTTCTAATATGTGAGCATTTACCTGAATAACTTCTAATATTGAGCATTCACCTGAATAACTCTAATATGTGAGCATTCACCTGAATAACTTCTAATATGTGAGCATTCACCTGAATAACTTCTAATATGTGAGCATTCACCTGAATAACTTCTAATATGTGAGCATTCACCTGAATAACTTCCAGAATCCAAGTGAACAGCTTTTTCCATCACTTCACTGTCTATCTTCCATGCAAGCCATAATATGAGACCATTTGGTCAATCCTGTCACATCCATTCATACATTATGTTTGAATGATGGTAGGCTTTTCATATTCCTCTTTTTCCTGTTGCTGTTCTTTGACAACATATCTTTTCCATGTGTTGTCACAACATAAGCAGGTTTCCTTTTAGGCTTGTCCTTCCAGGAGACACAAATAATTTTCTGCTCATCATCTTTCACATAGTAGATGGGTTTCTTTGCAGGTATCATCTCAGTTTTTAGCTCATGAGGAACATCTTTACGGTAGACATTCAATGTGCCAGTGTAATTGTGGCTTTTGTCCTGGAGATATTCAATAAGTGGAAGACTGGTGTAAAACCTGTCTGCATAGATGTGGTGTGAAGATCTGAGTGGCTCCATCAGTGTATCAAACACTTCCACAGCATTTACTTTACTATCAGCACTGGCAGACGAGTAAGAGGTGTTAGAGCCAAAATACACCAACAGGTTGACAGCATAACCTGTGATGGAACCACAAAGTCCAAACGTCTTGATGCGATATTTCAACGGTTTGCTTTTGTTGTATTACTTGTTTTTCCAGCGTCCCTTGTAGTCAGTTACCATCTCAATGCTCAAATCACTGTAGGGGCAATAGGTTGCCTGAAATGATGCAACAACTGATTGACAAATGGTTCAATTTTTGACTTGCCTTCGCTATCAACTTCACTGACGTGCAACATTGTGTTGTATATCAGTTGAAACCGGACACTGCTGGGGAGATTCTCCGGATGCCGCGCTTGGAGTGAAATTCCTCCCGGCCAATGAAGAAAATGCGAAAAAGCAACTAGGGTTGCCGTGCGGCGCCGATGTGAAAAGGTGATAGAAAGGATAAAGTGAAGCTTAATCGGTATGTCCAGTAGTCTCGCGGCGAGAGCTACTCATGCCACGGCGCCTCTGCTCTAGAGGCCGGCCACATCCCATATACACCTATACTGGTGAAATATGCTTAAACCGGCTTAAACCAGGGGTTAAACTTGATCGGTACTTCGCTCTAGAGGTAGGTCACGTCCTAAACACGCCCATTCTGGGATAATACGCCTAAACCGGCTTAACCTAGGGGTGAAACTCACTACTGGCGAGGATTCGTCCTCCTGGACAAAAGCTCCGTCCTAATCACAACTAGGAAGGGTAGCGAAACGCTGAAGTCGGAGACACTGACCAGGGCAGTCTAGACATGCAATAACTTCTCACCCGGCGTGGATGCATGCGTATCCTAATCACGCTGAGGTTTTCCGGCTAGAAAGTCCAACGCTGGACTGGACGGGCAACCACCTCTCACCCGGCGGGGATACACGGGTATCCCAAACCACGTCGAGGTTTTCCGGTGAGAAAGTCCAACTCTAGGCTGAATGGGCAATCACCTCTCACCCAGCGGGGATATATTGATATCCAAAACACGTCGAGGTTTTTCGGTGAGAAAGTCCAACTCTAGACTAAACTGGTGCAACGAAAACCATGGTGTCTGAGACCCACCAAGAATACAGGCTCAAGCCCTGCGATATTCTGAACCTCTTGTGGTCCTCTCGGGGATCTCGTGTGGTCCTTTGGGGGACCATGGGACTTATCGAGGAGTACAGGAGTAATTCCAGTAAGATCACGAAGCGGTCTTGGTGGTAGAAGCGAACGAAGAAAAAGAAGAAGACAAAAATAACAAATACAATATACTTTACTCACAAAAATGACAAAATAATATACTTTAGTCACTAAAATAACAAAAATAATATACTTTAGTGACTAAAATTACACAAATAATATACTTTAGTCACTAAAATGACAAACGTAGTATAATCATAAAAAGACAAGAATAAAATATTTCAGTCGCAAAAATTAAAAAAATAATATACTTTAGTCACAAAAATGAAAAACAAAAAACTTTAGTCACAAAAAGAACAAAAATAATATACTTTAGTCACAAAAATGACAAACCACACTTTAGTCACAAAAAAAAATTAAATACTTTAGTTACAAAAATTAGAAAAAAAAATTTTAGTCACAAAAATAAAAAAAAATAATATACGTTAGTCACAAAATGAAACAAAATAATTTAGTCACAACATTGCAAAAATAATATATATTAGTCACAAAAATGACAAACCACACTTTAGTCACAAAAATGATAAAAATAATATACTTTAGTCACTAAAATGACAAAAATCATGTACTTTAGTTATTAAAATGATAAAAAATAATATATCATAGTCACTAAAATGACACAAATAATATACTTTAGTCACTAAAATAACAAAAATAATATACTTTAGTGACTAAAATTACACAAATAATATACTTTAGTCACTAAAATGACAAACGTAGTATAATCATAAAAAAGACAAGAATAAAATATTTCAGTCGCAAAAATTAAAAAAATAATATACTTTAGTCACAAAAATGAAAAACAAAAAACTTTAGTCACAAAAAGAACAAAAATAATATACTTTAGTCACAAAAATGACAAACCACACCTTAGTCAAAAAAAAAATTAAATACCTTAGTTACAAAAATTAGAAAAAAAATATTTTAGTCACAAAAATAAAAAAAAATAATATACGTTAGTCACAAAATGAAACAAAATAATTTAGTCACAACATTGCAAAAATAATATATATTAGTCACAAAAATGACAAACCACACTTTAGTCACAAAAATGATAAAAATAATATACTTTAGTCACTAAAATGACAAAAATCATATACTTTAGTTATTAAAATGATGAAAAATAATATATCATAGTCACTAAAATGACAAAAATAATATACTTTAGTCAATAAAATGACAAAAATAATATACTTTAGTCATTAAATGACAAAAATATATACTTTAGTCACTAAAATGACAAAAGTAGTATAATCACAAAAGGACAAGAATAATATATTTCATTCACGAAAATTACAAAAAGAATATACTTTAGTCATTAAAATGACAAAAATACTTAAGTCACGAAAATGACAAAATAATATACTTTAGTCATTAAAATGACAAAAATAATATACGTTAGTCACTAAAATGACAAAAATAATATACCTTAGTTACTAAAATGACAAAAATAATATACTTTAGTCACTAAAATGACAAAAATACATATTTCAGTCACTTAAATGACAAAAGTAGTATTATCACAAAAAGACAAGAATAATATATTTCAGTCACAAAAATAACAAAAATAATATAATTTAGACACTAAAATGAAAAATTAATATAGTCACTAAAATGACAAAAATAATATACTTTAGGCAATAAAATGACAAAAATAATATACTTTAGTTAGAAAAATGAAATAAAAAACACTATGTTTAAGAGCAAATACAAGATGTTCGTTGGGGACAACTAACTTCAGAAACAACTACACATAGAGCAGCTACCACTACACATAGAACAAATACCACTACACACTGAACGATTTCTATTCAAAGAATAAAGAACAACGAAATAATTGGAAAAAAATGTGGCAGCGGGATACGTCGGTGACAAAAGACCAGGAGTACGAAATTTTGAAAACTTTGTTATAATTGAAAAGCAACGAAAGAATAAAGCAGTGAAAAGCAGAGTATTGTTGTATTAAGCATTGAAGACTACATGGTATTATATGAGATATGTTTATGGGAGTAGATATCTTAGCTTATATCCTTCCCGTGCCGTTAAACGTCACATAGGGCTTGCAAAGTAGTTCGCCAATTTTTCCTGTCTTCGGCGAGTCTTTCAACCTCATCAAAGGATTTTATGCCTGTTAATTTGGCCTCTCTTAATAATGTCCTCTTCAGAGTTTCAAGCGGACTGTCTCTTTTTCTTCGGCCTGTTGTGTTCCACTTGATAGTTTGTTTTGGGATTCTCTGATCATTTCTTTTCATCAAGTGACCAACATATGTCCATCTCCTTTTCCTGATCATCCATGAGACTGGTTGTTGTTCAGTCATCTGTCTTATCTCTGCATTGTTCTTGAATTCGTTCCACTTGATGCAGAGCATTTTCCTTAGGCATTTATTTTCAAAAGAGTCTAATTTCTTTTCTATTTCTTTAGTTGTTTTCCAGCTTTCGCATGCATAAATGAGTGTGGATATTACATTTGAATTGAAGAGTCTCAACTTGGTTTTTGTGCTTATAACTTTTGAATTCCATATGTTGTCAAGATTCTTGAAGATTGATGTTGCTTTTGCAATTCTGATCCTAACTTCCTTTCTAGTATCACCATCCTGGTCTATGTAGCGGCCAAGGTATGCAAATTGATTGACTTCTTCAATATCTGTCCTTTCTATGTGTATTTTTCCATTTTGATTGAGAGAAATTTTCATTATTTTTGTTTTGTCCTTGTTAATTTCAAGTCCTATTTTGCTAGCCAGTGAAGACAGACTATCTGTATTTTCTTGCATGGAATTCACATTATTACTGATAAGAGTTATGTCACCAGCAAAATCAAGGTATTCTAGTTGGGTCCCATGTACCCAGTCAATACCTGTGTTACCTGTGCAGCATATTTTCATTATGAAGTCTATTGTAATCCCAAAAAGTAAAGGAGACAGTATACATACTTGTTTCACGCCTGTTTCAATCTGGAACCATTCACTCATCCCTTCTTCTATCTTGACTGCACAAACATATCCATTGTAGAAGTCCTTAATGATGTTGACAATTTTAGATGGTATTCCATATAGACATAAAATTCTCCATAATGAATCTCTGTGTATGCTATCAAATGCCTTTTTAAAATCTATGAAGTTCAGTATTAATGGCTTCTGCTTTTCAATATGTTCTTCAAGTATTATTCTGAGAGTAAAGATCTGTTCGAGACAGCTTCTCCCTTTTCTAAATCCTGCTTGTTCTTCTCTCATTGCATTATCCAATATATCTTTGAGTCTATTTAACATGACTTTGCAAAATACTTTTGACACAACTGATATTAAGGTTACTCATCCCCAGTTGTTACAGTCACTAAGGTTGCCCTTTTTTGGTATTTTAACAATGATTCCTTTCTTCCAATTAGAATGGACCTTTTCTTCTTTCCAAATCTTGTTAAACATTCTCTGTAGTTGTCTCATGTTGTCACTATTGATAGCTTTTAGCATTTCGGCTGTTATTTCATCGTCACCTGCAGCTTTGTTGTTAGCCATTAAATTCACTGTTGTTTCAATTTCATGCAATTTAATTTCATCTAGGTTGACATTTAGTTGTGGGGCTGGTAAGTCAGTTTCAAGGTTTACCAATTCTTTTGGGTGTGGTCGATTAAGTATTTCTTGGAAGTGTTCAGCTCATCTTTGCTTTTGGTCTTTATTTGATGTTAATAGGGTTCCAGTTTTGCTAAGGATTGGTCTTTCTTTAGATGTAATAGTACCTGTAAGCCTCTTTTGTACGTTATATAAAGTTTTGCTGTCCTCTGTTTTTGCTGCTTTTTCTGCCTCTTTCGCCATATTGTCTATGTATTCTGTTTTATCCCTTCTAGCTGAACTTTTTACTTTCTTGTCTATTTATTTGTATGTTGCTTTCGCCAGATCTTTTCCAAGATATGTTTTTTGCATTCAGCATTGGAGTAGATATCTTAAAATCAAACCACGTAGCTAGGAGAATGCTAACTTCCTGTACTCCGAATTACTTAGCGAAGATACAATGTGATCACATTTCTACCACAAGAGAGCTCGTTCATTCATTCATTCATTCATTCATTCATTCATTTATTCATTCATTAGCATGTCCCTTGCGCACCTTTGCCTCCTTAATAGTTCCTTGAAGACCTCTTTGTTGTAAGGAAAATGTACATCTGCTAATTCTTCCATAAGCAAATCATCATCACTGTCTTGTTGCATCTTCACCTTGGTTTTCCTCTTTTTCCGTTTCCTATATTTTCTGTTTTATAAAAGCTCTCATAACATTTAATATGTTCAAAATAGAGAGCTCAATCAAATTCTTAAAATCAAACTTTCCAAATAATGTCCATTAAGTTTTCCTGATTTTAAATTTTACACAGAGATTTAAATTTAGAGTTATAATTGTAGTAAATGAGAAAAGATACACTCGAATTGATCATATGAACTGTTTCAACAAGTCTGATTATTATGGCATATATGTTATAGTACTGACCTACAAGACTGAACATTGGTATTATCTGTCCAGTTAATGTCAAGATGATCTTGGGAGTGTTGCTGAGAACGTACAGCAGTGAGACCAGGGCGACTTGGCGAACAACACGAATCTCTTTCTGTCCTAGTCTGTTAGAGGCTGAACTCTGATCTTTGGTGATGTCTTTCTGTTTGGATGTCCAGATCTGGCCTTGTTGATCTTTTGAGATTATTGGAATAGGAAGAAAGGATTGTCGAAATTGAGAAACTTGACGAAGACTATAAGCCAAGATAGAAAAGCAAATAGAAACAATAACTTGCGTGACGGGTATAAGAAAACAATCTTTCGCTCCCCAAAGAACGTTCTTAACAATTTCTTTTTGTGGAGAAAGCCATAACTTTAAACGAGTCGTGTTTGTAGCTTTATCCAGCTGCCATTTCATTCCTATGGTAGTAAATACCGGTATATAACTAACTACTGATATTATAGAAAATGCTGACATAATCCAGAAAGACCTTTTCCGCGTGAATGCATCCTTAAAATACAGTGGTTTGAACACACAAAGACAGCGGACAAGAGCCAGGAATGATGTGATTAATACTATGATTGTATATATTACGTTTCCAATGTTGCCTAAGAATATGATGATTCCTTGCAAATCAATCTCAAAATACACATAATATTGAGTTTTAGCCTCTAGCAGCAACGTTACCATGGAAACTTGAAGAGCTAATAAGACAATAATGTAACAGAGATCAGAACAGGACAGAAAAAGGAACGATACCGTAACCCCGTCCTTGACCCCCATAGCTATAAATGTTCGAACGTTTATCAAGTTTCCAGTCAGGCCTAAAATTCCAATTATAATACCAAAAGAACACAGAATGTCTTTGGCAAGGATATACTGATCAACTGAAAGCAAATTGTTGTTAGCAGACACTGAAGACATTTTTTACCCGTTATTATTTGTGAGAAAAACTAATTAGTTGTGCTAAAATTTTGCTGCTGTTAAATCATTTGTAGAAAAACGTAATCCATGCATGTGCTGTTAGTGTTTCTTCCTTTGTTTTAGTAAGCAAGTGTTTATACTGTTGTTCTTGCAACTTGTTGATAGTATACAGTTGTTCTTATACTTTATTGATAGTATACCCTTGTTCTTGTAACTTATTCATAGTATACCATTGTTCCTGTAACTTATTGATAGTATACCATTGTTCTTATACCTTATTAATAGTGTACCATTGTTCTTGCAACTTGTTGATAGTATACCATTGTTCTTCTAACTTGTTGATAGTATACCATTGTTTTTGTAACTTGATGATATGAAGGAAACTCCCCGCCGCCTTAGAGACAAACTTCTGGCTCTTCCTGTCACCTGCTTCTCATGAAGCCTGCCTCTGTGGTTTTTCTCAAGTCAAGCCACAACTGCTGTGGAAATTATGAAGAAGTTAGAAAATTATCTTAAGCATTTTCCATAGTCCGAAATCTGGTTTGTTACATACGAAAGAATGCATTAAACAGAGAGGTCAGGTAACTGATATATAGATGTATCAGGTAGCTGATGTATACAGATGTCAGGTAGCTGATATATAGAAGTATCAGGAAGCTGATGTATAGAGATGTCAGGTAGCTGATGTATAGAGAAATTAGGTAGCTAATGTATACAGATGTAAGGTAGCTGATGTATAGAGTTATCATGTAGCTGATGTATAGAGATGTCAGGTAGCTGATGTATGTCATTCCTTTGTACAGTAAGAAGTATTCAGAAGATCTCCGACACTCATTTCTCAAACGTTATCAAGATAACGCCTATGCGGTTCGTATTTTGAAAGATGTACGTGTGAAAAATTCTTTCCGTTGCTTATAAGAAACTTCAGAATGATTTATGTAAATGAAAAACTTTACCGCCTAATTATTTATCAAATATACACAGGAACGGTTCCTAATCCTGTTAAACTTTCTCTCTCTCTATCTCTGAACCTTAAGTGCCCAGGGCACATGGGGCTTCCGCTAGGGTTTTCCACAAATGCCTGTCCTTCGCCTTTTTTTCTGCTCAACATCCTTTCTGTTGCTCTTCTCCATGTCTCTTTTGGTCTACCCTTACTTCTGTTCCCCTGTGGTGTCCATCTTAGTGCTATTTTTGGTAGTGAGTTGTCAGTCATTCTGAGCACGTGTCCCAACCATCGCCAGCGTCTTTCCTCAATAATTGTTGTCAGTGGTTTCATTTGCATTTCTGCTAATAAGATGTTATTTCTTATGGTGTTTGGCCAAAATATTTTTCTTTTTTTCCAGACATTTAGTCTGGAAAGAATTCAACTTGTTTTCTATGGTTTTGGTGATTTTCCAGCATTCACATCCATAGAGTAGTACACTTAGAACATTACTCTTAAATATCCTTAAATATTTATGCTTAGTTTTTTTTATTTCCATATAGTCTGCAGCATTGCAAAAGCCTGGTTTGCTCTAGTAAGTCTGCTGTTGATGTCCTCTGTGCTGTCTCCATCTTCTACTACTCTGCTGCCAAGGTATGCAAATTCGTTGACCTCCTCCACTAACTTGCTATCTACTCTGAGTACATTTCTGTTGTTCACATTTTGCTTCATTAACTTTGTCTTTTCTACGTTGATCTTTAGTCTTATGTTGTTTACCTTCTGAGTTAGCTTGTTTATTTTATCTTGCATATCTTTGTGATTGCTTGATAATAGACAAATGTCCACAAAGTCAGGGTCCTCCAGCTCTGTGTCAAGGGTACATTGTAATCCTCTGTGTTTGTCTGATGTTGCCTCCTTCATTAACCAGTCTACTGCCAAGATAAATAATGTTGGTGATAGTACACATCCCTGTTTCACTCCTGTTTGTACCCTACAGCTGCTGGAGGTATGTTCTCCACAGATAACTTTGCACTGAAAACCCTCATTTAGGGCTTTGATTACATTAACTATTTTATGGGGGAGGCCATGCCATCTTAGGATTTTCCACAGTGCATCTCTGTTGACACTGTCAAAGGCTTTCTCAAAATCTATGAATAATGCATATGTTGTGCTATGCCACTCATTTGCCTCTTCTAATATTTGTCTAAGTACAAATATGTGGTCTATGCATGATTTTCCTTTCCTAAATCCTGCCTGCTCTTTCTGAAGTTTTTCCTCAAGTGTTTATACTGTTGTTCTTGCAACTTGTTGATAGTATACAGTTGTTCTTATACTTTATTGATAGTATACCCTTGTTCTTGTAACTTATTCATAGTATACCATTGTTCCTGTAACTTATTGATAGTATACCATTGTTCTTATACCTTATTAATAGTGTACCATTGTTCTTGCAACTTGTTGATAGTATACCATTGTTCTTCTAACTTGTTGATAGTATACCATTGTTTTTGTAACTTGATGATATGAAGGAAACTCCCCGCCGCCTTAGAGACAAACTTCTGGCTCTTCCTGTCACCTGCTTCTCATGAAGCCTGCCTCTGTGGTTTTTCTCAAGTCAAGCCACAACTGCTGTGGAAATTATGAAGAAGTTAGAAAATTATCTTAAGCATTTTCCATAGTCCGAAATCTGGTTTGTTACATACGAAAGAATGCATTAAACAGAGAGGTCAGGTAACTGATATATAGATGTATCAGGTAGCTGATGTATACAGATGTCAGGTAGCTGATATATAGAAGTATCAGGAAGCTGATGTATAGAGATGTCAGGTAGCTGATGTATAGAGAAATTAGGTAGCTAATGTATACAGATGTAAGGTAGCTGATGTATAGAGTTATCATGTAGCTGATGTATAGAGATGTCAGGTAGCTGATGTATGTCATTCCTTTGTACAGTAAGAAGTATTCAGAAGATCTCCGACACTCATTTCTCAGACGCTATCAAGATAACGCCTATGCGGTTCGTATTTTGAAAGATGTACCTGTGAAAAATTCTTTCCGTTGCTTTTAAGAAACTTCAGAATGATTTATGTAAATGAAAAACTTTACCGCCTAATTATTTATCAAATATACACAGGAACGGTTCCTAATCCTGTTAAACTTTCTCTCTCTCTCTCTGAACCTTAAGTGCCCAGGGCACATGGGGCTTCCGCAAGGGTTTTCCACAAATGCCTGTCCTTCGCCTTTTTTTCTGCTCTTGCCATGTGAGCCCTCTATTGCTCAACATCCTTTCTGTTGCTCTTCTCCATGTCTCTTTTGGTCTACCCTTACTTCTGTTCCCCTGTGGTGTCCATCTTAGTGCTATTTTTGGTAGTGAGTTGTTAGTCATTCTGAGCACGTGTCCCAACAATCGCCAGCGTCTTTCCTCAATAATTGTTGTCAGTGGTTTCATCTACATTTCTGCTAATAAGATGTTATTTCTTATGGTGTTTGGGCAAAATATTTTTATTTTTTTCCAGACATTTAGTCTGGAAAGAATTCAACTTGTTTTATATGGTTTTGGTTATTTTCCAGCATTCACTTCCATAGAGTAGTACACTTAGAACATTACTCTTAAATATCCTTAAATATTTATGCTTAGTTTTTTTTATTTCCATATAGTCTGCAGCATTGCAAAAGCCTGGTTTGCTCTAGTAAGTCTGCTGTTGATGTCCTCTGTGCTGTCTCCATCTTCTACTACTCTGCTTCCAAGGTATGCAAATTCGTTGACCTCCTCCACTAACTTGCTATCTACTCTGAGTACATTTCTGTTGTTCACATTTTGCTTCATTAACGTTGTCTTTTCTACGTTGATCTTTAGTCTTATGTTGTTTACCTTCTGAGTTAGCTTGTTTATTTTATCTTGCATATCTTTGTGATTGCTTGATTATAGACAAATGTCCGCAAAGTCAAGGTCCTCCAGCTCTGTGTCAAGGGTCCATTGTAATCCTCTGCGTTTGTCTGATGTTGCCTCCTTCATTAACCAGTCTACTGCCAAGATAAATAATGTTGGTGATAGTATACATCCCTGTTTCACTCCTGTTTGTACCCTACAGCTGCTGGAGGTATGTTCTCCACAGATAACTTTGCACTGAAAACCCTCATTTAGGGCTTTGATTACATTAACTATTTTATGGGGGAGGCCATGCCATCTTAGGATTTTCCACAGTGCATCTCTGTTGACACTGTCAAAGGCTTTCTCAAAATCTATGAATAATGCATATGTTGTGCTATGCCATTCATTTGCCTGTTCTAATATTTGTCTAAGTACAAATATGTGGTCTATGCATGATTTTCCTTTCCTAAATCCTGCCTGCTCTTTCTGAAGTTTTTCCTCAAGTGTTGGTATACTGTTAAACTTTAATATTATTTTATTGTTTCGTTTCAGTTCGCTGATTCTTTTTATTATTTCCCTCAATCTGTCATTATAGTGTGCTTTCTTGTGAAATTTTGTTGGAAAATAGGATTTAAAAAGCAAGAACTAGCAACAAGAAATCATTGTTTCTCTTATATGTAACTAATGCAGCAGCACATACTTTTCATCTAAAAGAACAGCCTGTTTTTAGTAAAGTTTCACAGATGTCAGCGACATTGAGTATAGTTTCTGAAGTAAATGTTTTAAAGAATGGCAGGGAAGATTGATCTGAAGATGTCGAGACTTGACTAAACTTAATTTGTGCTGTATATTAAGAAACAAAATCTTTGAACTGTTTGAAGTTGCATTACTAATACACGGATATTATTTGATTTACTATAGTTATCTCTTTAATTCACTTACAAAATGTGAAATAAAACTTTAAAATAGACTAAATTAATCGCATTAAATTATCATCTATATATCTACTAGTCTGGTTGAAGCAGGATTATAATACTTCATTTAAAAGATAACTGGAAGATTATCAAACGTGGGTAAATATGACATTTAGACCCAGTTCATCTTCTAACTGAATATTCTTGTTCAGTAATTTCTGAGCTCTACAATCAGTTTAATGTCAGTTTCAATATATACATACAGCATCATCTTTTAAATGTAGTAGAATGATCCATTTCAAATACACAAACACACATTTACATACACACGTTCACATACACACATTCACATAACCACCCACACAGATGTAAGAATGTGAGAGAATCGTATCACTCCTTTCAATCGATTACTGTCAGCGTACTCGTAAGAAAGAATAATAGCACACTGACTTTGCTAAACGCACAGCGGGATAATCGATTTCAAGAAATCGTCTTTAATGAGAAGAAAGTTTCCCCTCGGAATATTTGGCCGAGGCGTATTTAAGAGGAAATTCCATCTCACACATGCAAACATCTTCACCGCAGCGTAATTATCTTCATGATATTTCCTTTCATCACTCTTTTCCTAACTTTCTTTATAACAGACTACGTGAGTATTTAACCATATGCCCTCCTACCTACCTACTTACCTACCTACCTACCTAACTACCTACCTACCTACCTACCTACCTACCTACCTACCTACCTACCTGCCTGCCTGCCTGCCTACCTACCTACCTACCTACATACCTACATACCTATCTACCTACCTACATACCTACCTTCCTACCTACCTACCTACCTACCTTCCTACCTACCTACCGATATAATATTGTCAAGTTGTGCACTATCATATTACTGACGGCACTATTATAATATTGACAAGTTGTGAACTCTTATATTTCTGACCAAAGAGCATGTTCTTGATTAATACCGGCTTTATCTTCTTACACATCCAGCTTTCTGTTGTTTAGATTATGTTTCACAAACAGTTACCACTTCACTAAATCACAGCAGAGCAAGTCAGATGAAATGTTCTCTACAGAATTCATTTAATTCTGACAAATAAGATATTCGACCTAGAATTCACAACATCACTTGTACTAAGATGCAATGTGACATAATCTTCGTTAGTTTCATCGTTGAAGCACATCAGTATCAAACTATCATATTCTACATGCAGCATTTCTCAATGTTCTCAACTTCACAATATTCTACACTTGATACGAGAACATTTCCTAACTCAGTATTATATCAGATCTGTAACACGTGATCAATCAGTTACACAACTAAATCACTGTACTCGAAGTTTCAAAGCAACAAATATTCACATGAATCACATCTTCATTCTGTCCTAGAACTACTTCTGCAAGACTGCTTTTCCTGAGTACCTATTGCTCTAATTGTCCATCTATTCCAACTGTCGTTACCTAAGTCTTCTTTTTCTCTCGTATCTTCTCTAGTGTATGTTCTCCTTCTGCTGTTCTTCTCTGATTGTCTGTCTTTCTGTTCTTCTCTTGTCTGGACCGGTCTCAATTCACTGACCGTCCTTGTTCCTCCGTCCTCTGTCTCCTCTCCTTCTCTTGTCTCTTCTTCTTCCTCGTTCCCCCGACTTGGTTCCTCTTCGTTCCTTCTCGTTCCTTTTTATCTTCAAGTGCAGCTTGATGGATTAACCAATAAGTATTTTGGCTCCACCCTTCAGATGTCTACTGGTTTCCATGAGCGTTCTGACTGTCCGTCATTCAAACTGCCCCGTGACTTATCTCTGGTAAATCAATTGTCCAATAGGCCACGCCTCTAAATATTTAATTGGTCAGCTGGCCGAGTTGATCACTCCTTTATTTAGAAACCATGTTGCAGTCGCGTCATAACACGTGTCAAAATGTTAACTCTGTCTATACAATTGTTATTTACCTAAGTCATTATCGTGCTCTTTCCTGTCGGAGGTTTTACTGTGTCCTCGCTTTTCATTGTGTCTGCCTTTTCTATTCGTCTTTTCTATTGTTTACTCGTGTCAGTGTCCAGTCACCGCTTTGTTATCACTGGACCATCCTACTTTCTGGCGTCCTTCCGTTGATGTGTCAGCGTCACTGAGTCTCGTCTTTTTATATTCACTGTTTCCACTGTTTACTTTTGTCCGCGTCTTGTTCTAGTGTCATGGAAGTTCTGTACCTTTCTCTTCCTTTCTTCTAAATTTTTCTCTGTCGCTACTCGATATTACTATTTTCTTTACAGCATATTTTCATAATCATATTCATTAATAATAATAATAACAACTATAATGATTACAAGGCTATGCTATACCTACCCATTTAACTACTTATAGGAAATCTTTGATGAAGGACAGAATATCACACGGGCCTATGTATTTAGTTCTTCTTTTGAAAATAAAGTTTGTTCGTTTGTTCTGTCCATTAATCCATCTCTCTCTCTCTCTTTCTCTCTCTCTGACAAGCATGTTACTATTAAAGATGTGAGAGTTAAACATCAAGTGAAGTCCCCCTGGATAACACCTGAGATATTGCAGGCCATGAGAGAAAGGGATCAGGCCCGCAAAGTTAAGGAATTCACTAGCTACGGATTACTTAGAAATAGACTTCAGTATTTAATTAGACAAGAAAAGAGAAATTACTTTAGGAACCTAGTTCAGAATAAATCAGACAGAAAGTCTGTATGGAAAGCAATTAACATTCTAGCAAACAAGAGAAAGCAGTCTGACTTGCAGAGTAATAATCATGTTCCGACTTGTGAAGAATACAGCAATCACTTCAGAGAAGAAGTCAATATCTTAAAATCTTCACTACCAACCCCTACTTTTGATTTAAGCGAATTAAATACATTTATGTGTAGCAAATGTACAAATCTAAAGCAACCCGGTATTCTTTTCATGTCAGTTAGTGAAGTTTACAAATATCTTTCATCTTTAAAGACCAACAACACAATAGGACTTGATGAAATTAGCAACAAGATAATACGCTACTCAATTACAGTAATTACAGACTAACATGCATTTACAATCAGAGCAATGAACATCGTCATTTTCCTCAGGCTTTTAACATTGCAAAAATTATGTCCCCTTTTTAAATCTGGTTCGGAGAAAAATACTTCAAGCTATAAACCAATTTCCTTTCTATCAACTTTGTCAAAACCCTTGAAAACACATTTAAAAAAAACAACCTTACAACACATGAAAGAAAATGATTTGATTGTTAACTGCCAGTCATGTTTTATTTCAAAACATTCCTGCCATACAACTCTCACAAAAATGACAGAATGTTGGTTATCTAATATAAATGATGACAAATTATGTGGTCCTGTCTCTGTTGACTTTAAAAAAGCATTTGACACGATTGATCACGAAATCCTAGTTAGAAAGCTTGAGACTTATAGATTACACCCTGACTTGACAACATTTATTACATCTTTTCTTTCCAACAGACAATAGGTAGTTTGCCTCAAAAAAGTCAAGTTCATCTGTGGTTTATAATGGAATTCCACAGGGATCTATTCTTGGTCCTCTCCTGTTTACCATCTACATCAATGATCTTCCACTTCATCTCAAAAAATGATCTTGTGACCTCTTTGCTGATGACTGCACAGTTTACACTAGTGACAATGACTGTATTAACCTTGAGTTAACTCTTCAAATTGAAATAAACAGTCTAGTTAACTGGAGCAACAACAACAGAATGCTAATAAACACCACCAAAACAAAATCCATGCTTATTACAACAATACAGAAATTAACAAATTCACCAACAACAACACTACAGATCCATGCTGGAACTTCACAGATAGAGAATGTTAGTGAACATAAAACTCTAGGTCTCATGATTGACCACCACCTCAGTTGGAATCATCATGTAGACAATCTAACCAAACTCATTGGACAAAAAGTTTACCAATTTTCTAAAATTAAATATTTTCTTGACATAGACACCAGAAAAATATACTACATGTCACAGATACAAACACACTTGGACTACTGCTCCACAGTCTGGGATGGTTGTTCCATGTCAAACATGAAAAGACTTTACTTACTTCAAAAACGAGCAGTAACGCTTATAGATGACAAACATGCAGCACGTATTACAAATAAGGAGAAACATTTTGATATTATACCCCTCAAGAAGAGATTTTCTTTCAACAATGCCAAGTTAATTCATAAAATTCTATCGCAAAATGCTCCACCCTATCTGTGGATGTTGTTCAAATCCAACCCAAAACGCATTCAACGCTTAAGCAGTTGTATTCTCTCAAAACCAAGGCTTGACATGTTTTAAAAAAAAAGCTTCTCTTACTCAGCTGCCCACCTTTGTAATGACCTACCAATTCACGTAAAACTTATAAGTAATATTCGTTCTTTTAACTTTAAACTTTGTCAACATCTGTTTGATATGGACTATATGCCGCCCTAAGCATAGTTTAAAGTAGTTGAAAATGCTTGAATGTTGTAATTTTTTTAATACTGCTTTTCCATAAATTTGTTAGTTTTGAATGAATGTAAGAATGGAAGTTTATTTCATGTTGTTGCATACATCAGAGTGTAGAGTTTATGGACATGAGATAAATTTATCATTTATTTATGTAATCATTTAATGTGTCTTCATGATTATTGAGCTCTGAATGAATGTGACTGAGTGAAAACTGTATGATGAAGGGCAGAATGTTAGACGGGCTTGCGTGCTGAATTCTTAACCCTTTGAAAATAAAATATGTTCGTTCGTGTCTCTCTCTCTCTTTCTCTCATTCTTTTCCAAAACTTTCTATACACAGAAACAGACTACGTACGTATTTCACCATCTGCCCTTATAACTACCTACCTAGCTACCTACCTAACTACCTACCTAGCTACCTATCTATGTACCTACCTACCTAACTACCTCCCTACCTACCTACTTACCTACCTACCTACATACATACATACCTTCCTACCTACCTACCTACCTACCTACATACATACATACCTTCCTACCTACCTACCTAATTACCTACTTACCTACCTACCTGCATACATACCTTACTACCTACCTAACTACGGACCTACCTACGTAGCTACCTACCTACCTTCCTACCTACCTAACTACCTACCTACATACCTTCCTACCTACTTATCTACATACATACCTTCCTACCTACCTACGTAGCTACCTACATACCTTCCTACCTACCTAACTACCTACCTACATACCTTCCTACCTACCTATTTTTCTATTTATATGAAAGTTTTGATGAAAGGAGGAACATTAGAGGCTGTGTGCTTAGTTCTTCATTTTTTAAAAATAAAGTTTGCTATGCGCATTCATCCATTTCTCTGTCTGTGTCTGAGTGGCGAAGTGTTTAGTGCACTGGTGTCTCATGGCGAAGGTCGGGGGTTCGAATCCGGCCGGCGGCACCCCAGTCACCTAGCTGTAGAAATGGGTACCCGACTTCTTCTGGAGTTGGGGAAGGAAAAGGCAGCCAGGCATGATACTGACCATATCACCCTCTAGTGTGCTGACAGGTCAAGGAAAATATGGGCACTAACACCATATCCCTATGTGCCTGTAGGCATGACAGGGTTACCTTTACTTTTACTTTACTATTCCCCCCCCCTCTCTCTCTCTCTGTATCTGTCTGTCTTTCTGCTCCAATATCATCAGATACATTTGTCAGTTTAATTCAAATCTTTATTTATCATATTTTATCGTGTTTTATCATTTTATCATAAAGAAATTAAATGCTGAGACTGTCGATCTATTATTCATTGGTGATGATGATGATGACGATATTGATGATGATAAGGATGATAACGATGACAGCTGTACGTCAGGACATTTTTCTTCTGTGTAGACAAGAGAATAGAAAGATGTCTTCAAAGTTTGCTTGTTAAAGTAAGCTTCACCATCACTGGCGCCAAATCGAAGATCACCTCCCTGGTCAGGCTGTTGTGACAACCTGTCACTGGTCAGAGCTGAATGTGGACATGTTAGATCTTAGCAGGTCAAGACTCCTTAGACCTCGATCACAATGTCCCCACCCATTTGTATATTTGAGAAAGAAATGAGCACAGAAATTAAGGTTGTTAGTCTCAGTGTTGCCAGGTTGGATATAGATACCATCTTATCTAAGAGAAGGTAACTCAAAGTCTTGCTGGACTTATCGTTTGAGACTTTGAGAGGACGAATTGATGAAAAAAGTTCTAGAGAAGTTCAAGTGTTCTAACAATGATTTCTTGATTATTCTATAAAAACCTGTGACGAAAAAAAGAAAACAAAACGTGAGACTAAAGCAACGTTGTGGCTTCTTAGACTAAATATACACCGTGAAGTGGGGTTGAGGGGGCACGCTGTAATGACAGCGCTCACTGACTCAAGCCTACACTTGCTACATGGACAAGACACTGCAGCTCTGTCTCGTCTGTGTTCAAGGTTATGTCAACCACAGGCGGGAGTATATGAAGAGTACTAAACTACTACATGGAGTTCACAGGCACCTCTCTCTCTCACTCACTCACTCACTCACTCACTCACTCACTCACTCACTCACTCACTCACTCACTCACTCACTCACTCACTCAATCACTCACTCACTCACTCACTCGCTCACTCACTCACTCACTCACTCAATCATTCACTCAGTCAGTCAGTCAGTCACTCACTCACTCACTCATTCACCCACTCACTCAAATCCCTTTCTTTTCTACATCTTGTTGTCGCTTTTATTTAACCTGGAGTTTTACCTGTAAGGTTCTGTGATCTCTTGACATCAGGAAATGTAGACGAATCCTACCAGAAATGAATGAATCTGGAATGATAATCTGTTAAAATTGTAAAAGAGATCAATGCATTAATTGATCAAGCAGTCCAGACTATCCAGGTGAGTGTGATCAGAGTATAAAACGTGTGTGAACTGATCTTCAACTACACAGTGAGGGCACCCCCTGTTTATACTTTCATTAAAAGTCTAGAGAAGAGAAAATCTTGTCTTGCTTTTGTTTTCCTGAAAATTAGAACTGTTCTCCGTTATAGCTACAATGCGACGATGTCGACGTGAATCAACGTATCGGATGGGGAGTGGGGTACTGTTGGCGGACTTGAAGTAAATCTCAGAGAATTAACTTCTGAGAAGATTAAAAGAACATGGGACCTTCATAAAGTCCTATCTTGTTAGCCAGACTGCAGGAGCACATACGCCTGTTATTTAGAGCTTCACTAAATACATGGACACAGTCTTGATCACCTCAGAGTTACATGTCCCAAAAATACTGTCATAACTCCCCACAATCATCTTTGTTCATGAATGAAAAAGGCAGACAGACAAATAAAGACACAAGCATACATACTACTATCACATAGAAAGATATAATTTCAGCGTTAAGAAATCCTTGTTTCCGTACAGACATATACATTCATCCAACAAGAGAGCAGTTGATATTTCGTCTAAGAGCAGGGAACTCTAAAATGAAAGCACCTTTAGAAAAAAGTTTCTGAGACTCTATTTCTTCTTGCTTTGTCTCCCCTCAATGAACAAAACTGTGAAATTTGTTCTGTGCAGGAATGTAGACGTTGAAGCAGAGACTGGGAATAGATTAGCAGACCGCGTTCCTCTTTCAGTGAGAATACAAAGATATTCCAAACTTCATACAAAGAACTAAATGGAACCCTAACTTTTGTGTGGAAATTAGGCATCGCTAAAAGTACAGTATCTGTTTTACGTGAACTAACTCCACCACGCGTATAGGAAACTAGTTCTCCATCATACTCAATCAGTTATATCAAAAGTAGGTCTCGCCCAGACTCCATCGTCTATGTTAAATAAAATATTTAGATAACTGTCTGGTGACCACCCATTACATCAAAACTAGCATTGAGCTAAACCCACAGCAGAAGACATGGATAACGAAAAAAAGCACAAGACAATCTATGCCAAGTAAAAAGATAAAAGAATAAATACAAGACAATCTATGCCAAGTAAAAAGATAAAATAATAAATATAAGACAATCTCTCTCTCTCTCTCTCTCTGAACCTTAAGTGCCCAGGGCACATGGGGCTTCCGCAAGGGTTTTCCACAAATGCCTGTCTTTCGCCTTTTTTTCTGCTCTTGCCCAGGTGAGCCCTCTATTGCTCAACATCCTTTCTGTTGTTCTTCTCCATGTCTCTTTTGGTCTACCCTTACTTCTGCTCCCCTGTGGTGTATAAGACAATCTATGACAAGCAAAAAGATAAAAGAATAAATACAAGACAATCTATGCCAAGCAAAAGATAAAAGAATAAATACAAGACAATCTATGTCAAGTAAAAAGATAAAAGAATAAATACAAATACAAGACAATCTGTGACAGTTAAAGAAATTAAACAATGTCTAATGCGCCTTAGCTTAAGAGGAAATAGTTAAAGTTAAGAGAGGATTTATGTTCTATAAAATATGTTGTCTCAAAATTCCACAGAAACATGAAACAATTAGAAATTAGAAGAAGAAAAAACATATACATTCACGCATACAAACATGCACACATCAAAAACAAAATATCAGGATTAGATCATTTCACCCCGAAACTAAAACAACCGCTGAAATTCAAGAAGCCAACGCAGTGAAATTTTTTACTACCAACGTCTACTCCACAAGAGAATACATCTTTAGGTTGATGATGAATAAGATAGGGATGTCACTTTCCGGACTATACTCATTACGACACCACATGATGTCTTTCTATGACAGCCATGTAACCAAGCAAATATTACATGGTTTGTTTGAGGATTGATACCGGGGCTTGGAGGGAACAGAGCAAGCCAAGAGTTATGCCACGACTGAGATACAAAGATAATTCTGGGGGAACAAAGATAACTGGGGCATTTACGAAAGATGTTCCGGTCAGTCTCAAGGATTGGGAGTTGCTGGAAACGTCACAGAAAGAGCGAGTTTTCGTATTGATGCTGCGTCGTTTGTGGAGTAAACGAGGGCCAGAAAAGAAGAAAAAGACGTAAGAGCAAAGAGAGCAGACATTGCTGAGTAAACATGGCTTTATGTTACTGTGATCTGTCAAATAATGGTAGAATCATCCAAGAGAGAAGTCTCTAAACAAAAGGAACGATCTGTAGATAGTTAGTGGATGTCTCTTCAAAAGCACTTTGTAAGACGAAAACAGCAGCTATAACTGATTATCATAAAATGAAATACTTACTTCATAACTCGTTGGAACATAATTAGGCAAAGGTGTATGGTGCAGTTTTACAAAAAGAAATGGAATACAACTAGGAACAACATTAGAGATAAATGGTAGCAATAGTCCTTGTGTTTAACTGCACTGTACCTTTCGTCTCTCTAAACCAGGTGCTGACCTACAAACTATCCTAGTTCTTTCTAGTGCTTATAAATAAATCAACATTCAGAGTTTAACGTGCTTAAAGTGATGCCTCTTTCATGATATCCATTTTGATAGTGGAAATGTGGAACAAGTGGTTTCTTGGGTATCCATAAGGTCTTCTAGGAAGTAGTTATAATCTTTTTTTTTTGTTTCGATACTTTGCGTTTAATTTTATGTTTTTAGTGACAGGCATATACACATTTTTTAATATTGTCCTAAAATTTAATTCCTCCTCATTCAGTAGCGATTCTGTTAAATCAGGGATCGTTGCTTATTGATGTTCAAAGGTTTCAAATGGACTTTTTACTAGACAACTTATCACTTTTGTTGTATTCATGCGAAGAATGATGCACTGATAAATGCACTTCAGTGGCAGCTTTGATACACGTTTATTAACTTTATTATGTAGTACTGTATGAGTGAGTCAGAGATAGTGAGTACTGTATGAGTGAGTCAGAGATAGTGAGTACTGTAAATCTGACGGTAAGATATCCTCTTTGTGTTTCGTTTCCTTTGTCTAGAGAAGATGGTAAAACTGCTGTAGCTGAGCCTTTCCGACAATTACAGAGGATTTTTGTTCACATTTGCAGTCAGTGTCACTTCGACCTGTCAAAGAACCAGACATATAATGACAAGAAATGATTGACACTGATGTTAACACAGAAAACTCACTGTCAGTCCACGCCTGCACAATAGCCATGGCACAGGTACACAGTGCGTGGCATTATCAGTGGAACAGAGGATAACGATTTCTTTCACTCTGTAACATGTCGTAAATTTAGAAGCAGTGATTTAGTCATTGGACACTTAATGAATTTAGAAGCAGTGGTTTAGTCATTGGACATAATCAGGAATTAGTCATTGGGCATGTCATGAATTTAAAAGAGGTGATTTAGTCATTGGACATGTCATAAATTTAGAAGCAGTGATTTAGTCATTGGACACTTCATGAATTTAGAAGCAGTGATTTAGTCATTGGACATAATCATGAATTAGTCATTGGACATGTCATGTATTTAAAAAGAGGTGATTTAGTCATTGGACATGTCATGAATTTAAAAGAGGTGATTTTGTCATTGGACATATCATGAATTTAAAAGAGGTGTTTTAGTCATTGGACATGTCATGAATTTAGAAGCAGTGATTTCGTTATCGGCAATGCAGAATAATAATACCCCAATCTTTCGTCATTTTAGGGTTCAGATCACTAACGAAAGATGAAAATCGACGAAAAGCCAAGTATAGTCTTTATTAAACTCTCACAAACATGGGAGCACCCGAATAACAGAACTAACTAAATATATAAGATTCGCGAATGTTGGCAACACTTATATAAACAGAAATAAAAGAGATTGAAATACACTTTTGTATGTTAAGCAAATTCGTGCCTTAAATTACAGCACATAGTAAAGTCTATAAAATACATTTAATATGTAATGAAAACAATAATATATTTTCGTCCGAAAAATCTCAAAATAATATACGTTAGTCTCAAAAATGACAAAAACCAGTATAAATTACTAACAAAAATGACAAAAATAATGTACTTTAGTAACAAAAATGACAAAAAAATAATATACTTCAGTCACAACGATGAAAACCTAATATACTTAAAGTGACAAAAATAATATATTCACAAAAATGACAAAAATAATATAGTTTATTCACATAAAGGACAAAAAATAGTATACTTTAGTGATACAAATGAAAAAATAGTAGACTTTACTCACAACAGTGACAAAAATAATATAGTCACAATAATATAAAAAATAATATACTTTAGTCAAAAAAATGAAAATGACAAAAATAGTATACTTTTGTTAAAACATTACAAAAATAATATACTTTAGTCACAAAAATGACAAAAATATTATCGTCACAAAAATGAAATAAGTAATATAGTTTAGTCACTAAAATGACGCAAATAATATATTTTAGTCTCAAAAGTGACAAAAATAAAATACTTTTGTATGAAAAAAATATGTTTAAGAGCAAGTACAAGATATTTGTTGCGGACATCTTTAGAAACAACTACACGTAGAATAACTATCACTACACATAGAACAACTACCACTACACATAGAACAATTACCACTACACATTGAACCACTTCAATTCAAAGAATGAAGAACAACGAAATGATCTGACAAAAAGGTGACAGCGGGGTATGTCGGTGACAAATGACCAGGAAGTGCGAAAGTGTGAAACTTTGTTATAATTGAAAAGCAACGAAAGAATGAAGCATAGAAAAAGAAAAGGAGGCAATGAAAAGCAGAGTATTGCTTCATTAAGCATTGAAGACTACATGGTACTATATGAGATATGTTTATGAGAGTAGATATCTTAAAATCAAATTAGGTAGCTAGGAGAATGCTGACTTCCTGTACTTTGAATTACTTGTCGTAGATACAGTGTAATCTCATTTTCAGTACCAGAAAGCTCGTTCATTCATTCATTCATTCATCTCATTCATTCATTAGCATGTCCCTTGCCCATTTTTGCCTCACTAATAGTTCCCTTGGCGACCTCTTTGTTGTAAGGAAGATGTGCACCTGCTAATTCATCCATTCGCAAATTATCATTACTGTCCTGTTGCATCTTCACCTTGGTTTTCCTCTCTTTCCGTTTCCATATTTTCTGTTTTCTCCAAACTCTCATGACGTTTAATATGTTCAAAATAGAGAGCTCGTTCAAATTCTTCAAATCAAACTTTCCAAATGGTGTCCATTAATTGTTCCTGATTTTAAATTTTACACAGAGATTTAAATTTAGAGTTATAATTGTAGTAAATGAGAAAAGATAAACTCGAATTGATCATTTGAACTATTTCAACAAGTCTGATTATTATGGCATACATGTTATAGTACTGACCTACAAGATTGAATGTTGGTATTATCAGTCCAGTTATTGTCAAGATGACCTTGGGTGTGTTGCTGAGAACGTACATCAGAAACACCAGGGCGACTTGGCGAACATCACGGATCTCTTTCCGTCCCAGTCTGTTAGAGACTGAACTCTGATCTTTAGTGATGTCTTTCTGTTTGGATGTCCAGATCTGGCCTTGTTGATCTTTTGAGATTGTTGAAATAGGAAGAAAGGATTGGCGGAATTGAGAAACTTGATGAAGACTATAAGCCAAGACAGAAAAACAAATAGAAACAATAACTTGCGTGACAGGTATAAGACAACAATCTTTCACTCCCCAAAGAACGTTCTTAATAATTTCTCTTTGTGGAGAAAGCCATAACTTTAAACGAGTCGTGTTTGTAGCTTTATCCAGCTGCCATTTCATTCCCATGGTAGTAAATACCGGTATATAATTAACAATTGATATTATAGAAAATGCTGACATAACCCAGAAAGACCTTTTATTCGTGAATGCATCCTTAAAATATAGTGGTTTGATTACACAAAAACACCGGACAAGAGCCAGGAATGATGTGATTAATACTATGATTGTATATATTACGTTTCCAATGTTGCCTAAGAATATGATGATTCCTTGCAAATCAATCTGAAAATACACAGAATATTGAGTTTTAGCCACGTTACCATGGAAACGTGAAGAGCTAATACGACAATAATGTAACAGAGATCAGAACAGGACAGAAAAAGGAACGATACCGTAATCCCGTCCTTGAACCCCATGGCTATAAATGTTCGAACGTTTGTCAAGTTTCCAGCCAGGCCGAAAATTCCAATTATAATACCAGAAGCGTTGAGAATGTCTTGGGCAAGGATATACTGATCACCTGAAAGCAAACTGTTGTTAGCAGACGCTGAAGACATATTTTACCAGTTATTATTTGTGAGAAAAACTAATTAGTTGTGGTTAAATTCTGAAGAAATACGTAATCCATGCATGTTCTGTTTTTTTTTCTCTTTGTTTTAGTAAACAAGTTCTTATATCGTTGTTCTTGCAACTTGTTGATAGTATATCATTGTTCTTGTTAACTTGATGATGATATGAAGGAAACTCCCCACCGCCCTAGAGACAAACTTCTGGTTCTTGCTGTCACCTGCTTCTCATGAAGCCTGCCTCTCTGGTTTTCTCACGTGAAGCCACAACTGCTGTGGAGATTGTGAAGAAGTTAGAAAATTATCTTAAGCATTTTCTATATTCTGAAATCTGTTTTTTTACATACCAAAGACTGCATTAAACAGAGATGTCAGGTAGGTGATGTATAGAATTATAAGGTAGGTGATGTATAGAGGTATCAGATAGCTAATATATACAGATGTCATGTAGCTGATGTATAGAGTTATCAGGTAGCTGATGTATAGAGTTATCATGTAGCTGATGTATACAGATGTCAGGTAGGTGATGAATTTCATATCTTCGTACAGAAAGAAGTATTCAGATGATCTGCAAATATGACATTCATTTCTCAGACGTTACCAAGATAACGCCCGTACGGTGGCTATTTTGTAAGATGTACATGTGAACAATTCTTTCTGTTGCTTATAAGAAACTTCAGAGTGATTTATGTAAATGAAAAGCTAAAGTTCAAACTTTTTTCCCCTATTCATTTATCAAATATACACACGAACCTAATCCTGTTAGTCTATAATATTATTTCATTGTTTCGTTTGAATTAGCTGATTCTTTTTTGTTATTTCCCTCATTTTGTCAGTATAGTTTGTATCGTTTTATTGGGGGGGGGGGATGGGGAATACGATTTAAAAAGCAAGAACTAGCAACAAAAAATAATTTTTTTCTCTTATATGTAACTAATGCAGCAGCACATACTTTTCATCTAAAAGAACAGCCTGTTTTTAGTAAAGTTTCACAGATGTCAACGACGATGACTATAGTTTCTGAAGTAAAGCTTTTAAAAGAATGGCAAGGAAGATTGATCTGAAGAAGTCGAGACTTGACTAACCTTAATTTGTGCTGTATATTAAGAAGCAAAATCTTTGAACTGTTTGATGTTGCAATATTAATACACGGACATTATTTGATTTACTATAGTTATCTCTTTAATATACTTACAAAATGTGAAATAAAACTTTAAAATAGACTAATTAATCGCATTAAATGTATCATCTATATATCTACTAGTCTGTTTGAAGCAGGATTATAATACTTCATTTAAAAGATAACTGGAAGATTATCAAACGTGGGTAAATACGACATTTAGACCCAGTTCATCTTCTAACTGGATATTCTTGTTCAGTAATTTCTGAGCTCTACAATCAGTTTAATGTCAGTTTCAATACGTACATACAGCATCATCTTTTAAATGTAGTAGAATGAACCATTTAAACACACAAACACACATTTACATACACACGTTCACATACACACATTCACATAACCACCCACACAGATGTAAGAATGTGAGAGAATCGTATCACTCCTTTCAATCGATTACTGTCAGCGTACTCGTAAGAAAGAATAATAGCACATTGACTTTGTTAAACGCACAGCGGGATAATCGATTTCAAGAAATCGTCTTGAATGAGAAAAAAATTTCCCTCGGAATATTTGGACGAGGCGTATTTAAGAGGAGATTCCATCTCACACACGCAAACACCTTCACCACAGCGTAATTATCTTCATGATATTTCCTTCCATCACTCTTTTCCTAACTTTCTTTATAACAGACTACGTGAGTATTTCAGTATGTGTCCATATACCTACCTACCTACCTGCTTGCCTACCTACATACCTACCTACATACCTACCTACATACCTATCTACCTACCTACCTAACTACCTACCTACCTACCTACCTACTTACCTACCTACCTACCTACCTGCTTGCCTACCTACCTACCTACCTACCTACCTACCTACCTACCTACCTACCTATCTATCCACCCATTTAACTACTTATACGAAATCTTTGATGAAGGGCAGAATGTCAGACGAGTTTGTATGGTTAGTTCCTCTTTTTAAAATAGAATTTGTTCGTTTGTTCTGTCTATTAATCCAACTCTCTGTCTGTCTATTTATCTCTCTCTCTCTGTGTCTCTATCTTTCTCTCTGTCTCTCTCTCTGTTTCTCTGTCTCTGTCTCTTCTGTTTGAAATAGACTTCAGTATTTAATTAGGCAAGAAAAGACAAACTACTTTAGGAACCTAGTTCAGAATAAATCAGACAGTAAGTCTGTCTGGAAAGCAATTAACATTCTAGCAAACACGAGAAAGCAGTCTGAGCTGCAGAGTTATAATCATGTTCCCGCATGTGAAGAGTTCAGCAATCACTTCAGAGAAGAAGTCAATATCTTAAAATCTTCACTACCAACCCCTACTTTTGATTTAAGAGAATTAAATAAATTTATGCGTAGCAAATGTGCAAATCTAAAGAAACTCAGTATTCCTTTCATGTCAGTTAGTGAAGTTTACAGTTATCTTTCATCTTTAAAGAACAACAACACAGCCAGACTTGATGAAATCAGCAACAAGATATTACTCAACTCAGTTTCAGTAATTACAGACACATTAACATACACACATTAACATACACACATTAACATACATTTACAATCAGTGAATTGCACATTGTCATTTTCCTCAGGCTTTTAAAATTGCAAAAATATGTCCCCTTAGGCTATAAATCAATTTCCTTTCTATCAACTTTGTCAAAACCCTTAGAAAAACACATACAAAAAACAACCTTACAACACATGAAAGACAATGATTTCATTGTTGACTGTCAGTCAGCTTTAGGTCGAAACATTCCTGCCATACAGCTCTCACAAAAATGACAGAATGTTGGTTATCTAATATAAATGATGACAAATTATGTGGTCCTGTCTCTGTTGACTTAAAAAAAAGCATTTGACACGATTGATCTTGAAATCCTAGTTAGAAAGCTTGAGACTTATAGATTACACCCTGACTTGACAAAATTTATTACATCTTTTCTTTCCAACAGACAACAGGTAGTTTGCCTCAAAAACTCTAAGTCAAGTTCATCTGTGGTTGATAATGGAGTTCCATAGGGATCTATTCTTGGTCCTCTCCTGTTTACCATCTACATCAATGATCTTCCACTTCATCTCAAAAAATGATCTTGTGACCTCTTTGCTGATGGCTGCACAGTGTACACTAGTGCGAATGACTGTATTCACCTTGAGTCAACTCTTCAAATTGAAATAAACAGTCTAGTTAACTGGAGCAACAACAACAGAATGCTAATAAACAGCAGGAAAACAAAATCCATGCTCATTACAACAATACAGAAATTAACAAATTCACCAACAACAACACTACAGCTCCATGCTGGAACTTCACAGATAGAGAATGTTAGTGAATATAAAACTCATGGTCTCATGATTGACAACCACCTCAATTGGAATCATCATGTACACAGTCTAACCAAACTCATTGCACAAAAAGTTTACCAATTTACTACAATTAAACATTTTCTTGACATAGACACCAGACAAACATACTACATACCACAGATACAAACACACTTGGACTACTGCTCCACAGTCTGGGATGGTTGTTCCATGTCAAACATGAAAAGACTTTAATCACTTAAAAAACGAGCAGTAAAGCTTATAGATGACAAACATGCAGCACGTATTACTAATAAGAACAAACATCTTGATATTCTACCCCCCCCCCCCCCCCAAGAAAAGACTTTTTTTTCAACAAGGCCAAATTAATTCTTAAAATTCTGTAGCAGAATGTTCCACCGTATCTGTGGTGGTTGTTCAAATCCAGCTCAAAACACAGTCAACGCTGAAGCAATTGTATTCTCCCAGAACCAAGGCTTGACATGCTTTAAAAAAGCTTCTCTTACTCAGCTGCCCACTTTTGGAATGCCCTACCAATTCACGTAAAACTTATAAGTAATATTCGTTCTTTTAACTTTAAACTTTGTCAACATCTGTTTGATATGGACTATATGCCTCCCTAAGCATAGTTTAAAGTAGTTTAAAATGCTTCAGTGTTGTAATTTTTTTTAAATACTGCTTTTCCATAAATTTGTTTGTTTTGAATGAGTGTAAGAATGGAAGTTTATTTCATGTTGTTGCATAAATCACAGTGCAGAGTGTATGGACATGAGATAAATTTATTATTTATTTATGTAATCATTTAATGTGTCTTCATGATTATTATGCTCATTAATAAATACTGAATGACTGTGACTGAGTGAAAGCTGTATGAAAATAAAGTATGTTCGTTTGTTCGTTCTCTCTCTCTCTCTCTGTCTCTGTCTCTCTCTCTCTCTCTCTCTCTCTGTGTCTCTCTCTCTCCCATCTATATCTTACAGCTCGAATATCATCATATGAAGTTGTCAGTTTAATTAAAATCTTTATTTATCATATTTTTCAGATAAAGAACTAAAATTCCGAGACTGTTGATCTATTATTCAGTGATGATGATGATAGTGATGTTGATGATGATTACGATGATAATTATGACGATGACGATAACGATGACAGTTGTATGTCAGGACATTTTTCTCCTGTGTGGACATGATAATAGAAAGATGCCTTCAATGTTGCTGTTGGTTGTTAAAATAAACTTCACCACCACAAGCGTCAAACGAGGCGAACCTCAATGATCGGGATGTTGTGACCACCAGCGTTGCATGTGGACATGTAGGATCTTAGCAGCTCAAGATTCATTAGACACTGATCACAACGTGCACACCCACTTCTCTATTAGAGAAAGAAAAGAATAAAAACATAAGACTACCAACCTCAGTGTCTATAGAGTTCTCAGAGGACAAAGGCTCATTGGTTACAGATCACATCTAAGAGAAGGTAATCCAAAGACTTGCTGGACTTATTGTTTCAGATTTCGAGAGGACACAAAGAGGGGAAAAATTCTACTTGAGTTCAAGTGTTCTAATAATGATTTCTTGACTGTTCTACAAAATCGTGTGACGAAAAAAAAGTCAAATTAAAGCGACGGCGCCAGATTTTAGACTTTATAAGCATGTGAAGTGGAGGAGGGGGGGGGCAAGGATGTACTGACAGCACTGAAAGAACTCAACCTACACTTGCTATATGGACGATACACTGTAGTGAGAGTACTGAAAGAACACTGCCTACACTTGCTACATGGACAAGACACTGTACTGACAGCACTGAAAGAATACTGCCTACATTTGGTATATGGACAAGACACTGAACTGATAGCACTGAAAGAACACTGATTACAGTTGATATATGGACAAGACACTGTACTGATAGCACTAAAATAACTCAGTCTACACTTGCTATATGGACAAGACACTGTACTGATAGCACTAAAATAACTCAGTCTACACTTGCTATATGGACAAGACACTGTACTGATAGCACTAAAATAACTCAGTCTACACTTGCTATATGGACAAGACACTGTACAGACAGCACTGAAATAATCCAGTCTACACTTAATATATGAACAAGACACTGGACTAAGAGCACTTAAAGAACAGTAACTACACTTGTTACATGGACAAGACACTGTACTGAGAGCACTGAAATAACACAGTCTACACTTGCTATATGGACAAGACACTGTACTGGTAAACGTGAAGAAACCCAATCTACCCATGCTATATTTACAAAACACTGTACTGATAGCACTGTGAGAACTCAGCCTTCATATGCTATATGGACAAGACATTGTACTGACAGCACTGAAATAACCCAGCCTACACTTTTTATATGGACAAGACACTGTACTGACAGCACTGAAATAACAGTCTACACTTGCTACATGGACAAGACACTGTACTTACAGCGCTGAAAGAACAGTCTACACTTGCTACATGGACAAGACACTGTACTGACAGCACTGAAAGAACTCAGTCTACACTTGCTATATGGACAAGACACTGTACTGACAGCACTGAAAGAACACAGTCTACACTTGCTATCTGAACAAGACGCTGTACTGACAACAAGCTAAATGGAAAAGACTCTGTATTGATATCACTGAAGGAATACAGTCTACCCTTGCTATATGGACAAGACACTGTACTGACAGCACTGAAAGAACCCAGCCTACACTTGCTACATGGACAAGACGCTGTACTGACAGCACTGAAAGAACCCAGTCTACACGTTCTATAAGGACATGATAATGCACTGAAAGCACTGAAAGAACCCAGCCTACACTTGCTACATGGACAAGACGCTGTACTGACAAAACTGAAAGAACAGTCGACACTTGCTAAATGAGCAAGACACTGTACTGACAACACTGAAAGAACAGTCTACACTTGCTACATGGACAAGACGCTGCAGCTTCAAGTTTATGTCAACCCCTGGCCGGAAAATATCTAACGATAACTAAATTAACTACATCGCCTTCAGTGGCCCTCTCTCTCTCTCACTCTCTCTCTCTCTCTCTTTCACTTTCTCTCTTTCTCTTTCGTTAGCTTGATTTCTCTCTCTCTCTCTTTCTCTCTTTGTCTCTTTCGCTTTGTCTCTCTGTCTCACCCAGTTACACACTATCTTTCTCTCACTCACTCATTCACTTTCTCTCACTCACTCACTCACTCACTCACTCACTCACTCACTCACTCACTCACTCACTCACTCACTCACTTTCTTTTCTACATCTTGTTGTCGCTTCACTTTAACCTGGAGTTTTACCTGTAAGGTTTTGTGATCTCTTGACATCAGTAAATGTAGACGAATCCTACCAGAAATGAATGAATCGGGAATGATAATCTGTTAAAATTGTGAACGAAATCAATACACTGATTGATCATGCAGTCCAGACTATCCAGGTGAGTGTGATCGGAGTATAATACGTGTCTGAACTGATCTTGAACTACACAGTGAGGGCACCCCCTGTTGATACTTTCATTAAAAGTCTAGAGAAGAGAAAATCTTATCTTGATTTTGTTTTCCTGAAAATTAGAACTCTTCTGCGTTATAGCTACGATGTAACGATGTTGACGTGAATCAACGTATCGGATGGGGAGTGGGTTACTGTTGGCGGACTTGAAGTAAACCTCAGAGAATGAACTTCTGAGAAGATTAAAAGAACATGGGACCTTCACAAAGTCCTATCTTGTTAGCCAGACTGCAGGAGCACATACGCCTGTTATTTAGAGCTTCACTAAATATATGGACACAGTCTTGATCATCTCAGAGTTACATGTCCCAAAAATACTGTCATACCTTCCCACAATCATCTTTGTTCATGGAAGAAAAAGACAGACAGACAAAGACATAAGCATACATAATACTATCACATAGAAAGGTATAAATTCAGCATTAATAAATCCTTGTTTCAGTACAGACATATACATTCATCCAACAAGAGAGCAGTTGATATTTCGTCTAAGAGCAGGGAACTCTAAAATGAAAGCACCTTTAGAAAAAGGTTTCTGAGACTCCATTTCTTCTTGCTTTGTCTCCCCTGAATGAACAAAACTGTGAAGTTTGTTCTGTGCAGGAATGAAGATGTTGAAGCAGAGACTGGGAATAGATTAGCAGACCGCGTTCCTCTTTCAGTGAGAATACAAAGATATTCCAAACTTCATACAAAGAACTAAGTGGAACCCCAACTTTTGTGTGGGATTTAGGCATCGCTCAGACTACAATATCTGTGTTACTTGAATTAACACCACCACGTGTATAGAAAACTAGTTCTGCATCACACTCAATCAGTTATATCAAAACTAGGTCTCGCCCAGACTCCATCATCTATGTTAAATAAAATATTTAGAAAAATGTCTGGTGACCACCCATTACATCAAAACTTGCATTGAGCTAAACCCACCGCAGAAGACATGGATACCGAGAAAAGTACAAGACAATCTATGCCAAGTAAAAAGATAAAAGAATAAATACAAGACAATCTATGCCAAGTAAAAAGATAAAAGAATAAATACAAGACAATCTATGTAAAAGTAAAAAGATAAAAGAATAAATACAAGACAATCTATGCCAAGCAAAAAGATAAAAGAATAAATACAAGACAATCTATGCCAAGCAAAAAGATAAAAGAATAAATACAAGACAATCTATGCCAAGCAAAAAGATAAAAGAATAAATACAAGACAATCTATGCCAAGCAAAAAGATAAAAGAATAAATACAAGACAATCTATGACATTTAATGAAATTAAAGAATGTCACATGCGCCTTAGCTTAAGAGGACTTGGTCAAAGTTGAAAGAAGATTTATGTTCTATAAAATATGTTCTCTCAACATTCCATAGAAAAATGAAACAGTTAGAAATTAGAAGAACACACACACTCTCATACATACACACATATACACACCAAAAACAAAATATGAGGATTCGATCCTTTCACCCGAAACGAAAACCGCTGAAATTCAAGAAGCCAACGCACTGAAAATTTTTTACTACCAGTGTCTAGTCCACAAGAAAATACATCCTTAGGCTGGTGATGAATAAGACAGGGATGTCACTATCTGGACTATACTCATTAATACACCACATGATGTCTTTCAATGACAGCCATGTAACCAAGCAAATATTACATGGTTTGTTTGAGGATTGATACGGGAGCTGGGAGGGAACAGAACAAGCCTCGAGTTATACCTAGATTGAGATACAAAGATAAAATTGGGGGACAAAGATAACTGGGGCATCTACGAAAGATGTTCCGGTCAGTCTCAAGGATTGGGAGTTGTTGGAAACGTCACAGAAAGAGCGAGTTTTCGTATTGATGCTGCGTCGTTTGTGGAGTAAACGAGGGTCAGAAATGCAGACAAAAGGCGTAACCACAAACAGACGTGACTTCGCTGAGTAAACATGGCTTCATGTTACTGTGATCGGTCAAATATTGGTAGAATCATCCAAGATAGAAGCATCTAAACAAAAGGAAAGTTTCTTATAGTGTTAGTGCATGTTTCTTCAAAACCACTTTGTAAGACGAAAACAGCAGCTATAACTGCTTATCGTAAAATAAAATACTTACTTCATAACTCATTGGAACAGAGTTAAGCAAAGATGTATTGTGCAGTTTTACAAAAAGAAATGGAATAAAACTAGGAACAAGATTAGAGATAAATGGTAGCAATAGTCCTTGTGTTTAACTGCGCTATACCTTTCGTTTCTCTAAACCAGATGCCGACCTACAAACTATCCCAGTTCTTTCTAGTGCTTATAAATAAATCAACATTCAGAGTTTAACGTGCTTAAAGTGATACCTCTTTCATGATATCCATTTTGGTAGTGGAAATGTGGAACAAGTGGTTTCTTGGGTGTCCATTAGGTCTTCTAGGAAGTAGTTATAACCTTTTTTATTTCGATACTTTGCGTTTAATTTTATGTTTTTAATGTCAGTCATAAAGAAAGTTTTTTATATTGTCATAAATATGAATTCCTCTTCATTTAGTAGCGATTCCATTAAGTCAGTGATCATTGTTTATTGATGTTTAAATGTTTCCAATCCACGTTTTGCTAGACAGTATGCCTCTGGATTATCACTTTTATTTTCTTTTGGCGAAAAAGCGCTCTTGAGTTCCATGCGTGGGGAGAAACGCTTTTGCTCCCTTCCCGGACTGCGAGAGTTAAGGTGTTTCGATGCAGAAGCGAGTGGTTTGTCCGTCGATCGAAGCCTATAAACGGCTAGCCACCCAGGTTCGTGCTAACAGGTCTGTGGTTACTACCGTTTTGTCGATCGATGGTCTCTAAATTGGCACATCTCTCGCAAAGAGTATCGTGTCTGCAGTATGTAATGTGCATTGGTTGTGGGTGCCGGGCTTTCTTCTCGTTCGTTAGAGCAGAGAGAGCAGGCCGCCGCCAGTTAAAGGAAATGAAACGCCGCCGGAGTCGAAAGGGATCCGCTCTGAGCAGAGCGCTGTCTCCTTTGCCACTCGTCGGTCTGTCGGCATATATCGGACTAAGGTTCGGTGAAGAAAGCTATCTGGTTGATCCTGCCAGTAGTCATATGCTTGTCTCAAAGATTAAGCCATGCATGTCTAAGTTCACGCTGTCTCACGGTGAAACCGAGAATGGCTCACTAAATCAGTCGAGGTTCCTTAGATGACACGATCCTAATTGGATAATTGAGCCAATTCTAGAGCTAATACATGCTTACTAAGCGCAGACCCTCTCGAAAAGAGCGCTTTTATTAGTTCAAAACCAATCGTCGTTGCCCTTCGCAGGGCGCGGCGTCCCAACTGGTGACTCTGGATAACTTTGTGCTGATCGCATGGCCTTCTGTGCCGGCGACGTATCTTTCAAATGTCTGTCCTATCAAATGTCGATGGTACGTGACATGCCTACCAAGTGTGTAACGGGTAACGGGGAATCAGGGTTTGATCATGAGAAACGGCTACCATATCCAAGGAAGGCAGCAGGCGCGCAACTTACCCACTCCCGGCACGGGGATAAAGTGGCGAAAAATAGCAATACGGGACTCTTTCGAGGCCCCGGAATTGGAATGAGTACACTTTAAAGCCTTTAACGAGGATCTAATGGAGGGCAGGTCTGGTGCCAGCTCCAATAGCGTATATTAAAGTTGTTGCAGTTAAAAGCTCGTAGTTGGATCTCAGGCGCAGGCGGGTGGTCCACTGTCCGTTGTCTCTTGCCTTACCGTCTACGGCTCTCTTCCGCGGGTGCTCTTCCCTGAGCGTCCTGGGTGGCCGGAGCGTCTACTTTAAAAAATGAGAGTGTTCACAGCAGGCCTCACCTGACTGAATAATGTGCATGGAATAATGGAATTGGACCCCAGTTCTATTTTGCGCTGCTGGCGAAATTCTTCAGCTGCCATGAAACTCCTCCAGGCTAATGAAGAAAAATGCGATTAGGGTTGCTGCATGCAAAAGGTGAAGGAAAGGATTAAGTGAAGTGACCAGTAGTCTCGAGGTCAGGACTACTAATATCATTGCACCTCTGCTCTAGAGGCCGACCACGTCTATGTATACCCATACTGGGACAGATTGCATCAACCGGCTTAACCCAGGGGTCAAACTAAGACATTGCTGGCGAGATTCTTCGGCTGCCGCGCGAGAAGCGAAAGCCAATGAAGAAAATGCGAAAATGTGATTAGGGTTGCCGGGCGACGCCGCTCTGAAAAAGGTGAGGGAAAGGATAAAGTGAAGTTTAATCGGTATGTCTCTTTCGGCGAGAATTACTCATACCACGGCACCTCTGCTCTAGAGGCCGGTCACGTCCGATATACACCCATACTGGTGAAATATGCCTAAACCGGCTTAATCCAAAGGTGAAATTTGTTGACTATTCATGACACGGTACATCCGTTCTAGACGTCGGTCACGACCTAAATACGCCCATACTGTGATAATACGCCTAAACCGTCTTAACCCGGGGGTGAAACTTACTAGTGGCGAGGATTCGTCCTCCTATACAAAAGCTCCACCCTGGTAACAGGAAGGGTAGAGGCCACGACCACAAACTGCTGTGTCGGAGACAGGTGGACCGGTGCAGTCTAGATAAGCAACCATCTCTCACCCGGCGAGGATGTATGCGTATCCTAATCATGCTGAGGTTTTCAGGTGAGAAAGTCTAACGCTGGATTGGATGGGCAACCACCTCTCACTCGGCGGGGATACACTGGTATCCCAAAGCACGCCGAGGTTTTCAGGTGAGGAAGTCCAACTCTAGATTGAACTCGTGCAACGAAAACCACTGTGTCACGCAGTCCCGCTTCTGAGACCCACCAAGCTCTGCCACACTCTAAACCTCTTGTGGTCCTCTGCGGGATCTCGTGTGGTCCCTTCGGGTAACGGGGAGGGCCACGGGATCTATCGAGGACCACGTGAGCAAATTCAGCAGGATCACGGGGCGGTCTTGGTGGTAGAAGCGAACGAAGAAGAAGAAGATCACGTTTGATATATTCATGCGAAGAATGATGCACTTCAACGGCGGCTTTGATACACATTTATTAACTTTATTTTTTAGTACTGTATGAGTGAGTCAGAGATAGTGAGTACTATATGAGTGAGTCAGAGATAGTGAGTACTGTATGAGTGAGCCAGAGATATTGAGTACTGTAAATCTGACGATAAGTTATCCTCTTTGTGCTTCGCTTCCTTTGTCTAGAGAAGATGGTAAACCTGATGTAGCTGAGCCTTTCCGACAATTACAGTGGATTTTTGTTCACATTTGTAGTCAGTGTCGTTTCGACGTCTCAAAGAACCAGACATACAATGACAAGAAATGATTGACACTGATCTTAAACTCACTGTCAGTCCACGCCTGCACAGTGCCATGTCTCAGGTACACAGCGCGCGACAATATCAGTGGAACAGAGGATAACGATTTCTTTCACTCTATAACATGTCATGAATTTAGAAGAGGTGATTTAGTCATTGGACATGTCAGGAATTTAGAAGGAATGATTTAGTAATTGGACATAATCATGAAATTAAAAGAGGTTATTTAGTCATTGGACATGTCATGAATTTAAAAGAGGTGATTTAGTCGTTTTACACGCCATGAATTTAGAGGAGGTGATTTAGTCATTGGACATGTCATGAATGTAAAAGAGGTGATTTAGTCATTGGGCATGTCATGAATTTAAAAGAAGTGATTTAGTCATTGGACATATCATGAATTTAAAAGAGGTGATTTAGTCATTGGAAATATCATGAATGTAAAAGAGGTGGTTTAGTCATTGGACATATCATGAATTTAAAAGAGGTGATTTAGTCATTGGACATATCATGAATTTAAAAGAGGTGATTTAGTCATTGGACATATCATGAATTTAAAAGAGGTGATTTAGTCGTTGGACACGTCATGAATTTAGAAGATGTGATTGGTCATTGAACATGTCATGAATTTAGAAGAGTTGATTTATTCATTGGACATGTCATTAATTTAGAAGAGGTGATTTAGTCTTTGGACATGTCATGAATTTAGAAGCAGTGATTTATTCATTGGACATGTCATGAATTTCTAAGAGGTGATTTATTCATTGGACATGTCATGAATTTAGAAAAGATGAATTAGTCACTGGACATGTCATTAATTTCTAAGAGGTGATTTAATCATTGGACATGTCTTGACTTTAGAAGAGGTGATTTAGTCATTGGATTTCCAACACATGTGATACAATTAACATCACTGCCTGCTGTATCTAGACCAACAGGCAGCAGTAAGAATAAATGGTGAAACAACAACTTGGTTTGACATAAAACAAGGGGTCCATCAGGGGTACATATTGTCACCCTACTTATTAACTTGTATACTGAAAATATAATGAGGAATGTTAGAGAAGATGTAGACAAAGAATATTACGATGCTATAACAATTGTAGATTATGAATTATCAGAGACTAGATATATTGATGACATATTATTGCTGTCCACAACAAAAAAGGAATGGAAAAACTATTTATGTCAGTCCATAAGAACAGCGAAGAACAAAACCTTTATCTTAATGCGAAGAAAACTAAACTGATCACAAATGACAAAATAAACAAGGCAGCTGATACATGTATCAATGGGGAAAAACTGGAAGAAGTGGAGAGCTTTGAATATCTTGGATCACTGGTAACTAATAATGGAGATACAATGAGGGAAATTAAAAGAAGGACATCTATCGCTCTTCACAAAGTAAAACAACTAAAGAATCTGTGGACAGGAACAGACAGAACCACAAAAATAAGATTTTTAAGGGCATGCATCTTTCCCATCGCAACATATGCCTGTGAGACCTGGACACTTAACAAAACAGCTGAGAAACACATAAATGCCTTTGAATGTAAATGCTACAAAAGAGTTCTTCAAATACAATGGACACAAAAAAGAACAAATATGTCCATACTACGAGAACTTAATATTGAAGAAGGCTGGCTAGTAAACAGGATTAAAGAGAGAAAAATTAAATATTTTGGACACATTACACGTCATGATAATCTAGAGAAAACTGTCTTGGAAGAGTGCAAAATGGGAAAAAGAAAGAGAGGAAGACCAAGGCGAAGATGGCTGCAAGACATCGTTGATGATCTGGAAATGGATGCATCAGCAGTACACCATCTTGCTCACAACCGAGAGGCCTACAGGAGAGGTGTTAGGGAGGCAAAATTCTGCAAGGGACATGAAAATGAAGGAATAATGATTTAGTCATTGGACTTGTCGTGAATTTAGAAGCAATGTTTTAGTCATTGGACATGCCATTAATTTAAAATGGCCGATTTCGTCGTCTGTAATGCAGATTAATAATACCCCAATCTTTCGTAATTTTAGAGGTGAGATCATTAATGAAAGGTGAAAATCGACAAAAAGTGAAGTATAGTCTTTATTACACTTGCACAAACATGGGAGCATCGGAAAAACATAACAAACTAAATATATAACATTCGCGAATCTTCGCAACACTTAAATAAACAGAAATAAAAGGGATTGAAATATACTTGTATGTGAAATAAATTCGTACCTTATTATACAGTACACAGTAAAGTCTCTAACCGACATTTAATATGTAATGACAAAAATAGTATACTTTAGTCACAAAAAATATACTTTAGGCACAAAAGGAACAAAAATAATATGTTTAAGCACAAATAGAAGAGATGTGTTGCTGACAACTTCAGAAACAACTGCAAGTTGAACTACTTCTACTAATAAAATGAAGAACAGTGAAATTAAAACAGAGTGGTAGAGGGGCACCATGGTGACGAAAGAACGGGTAGTATAAAAGTGTGAAACATTGTTATAATTGAAAAGCAACGAAAGAATGAAGCACAGAAAAAGGAAACGATGAAAAGCGAGGTAATGGTGTATTAACCATTGAAGACTACATGGTATTATATGAGATATGTTTATGAGAGTAGGTATCTTAAAGTCAAACCATGTAGCTAGGAGAATGCTAACTTCATGTACTCTGAATTACTTGTTGAAGATACAATGTGATTTCATTACTAGCATCAGAGAGCTCGTTCATTGATTGATTGATTGATTGCTTGATTCATTCATTCATTAGCATGTCCCTTGCGGAACTTTGGCTCCCTAATAGTAGTCTTGAAGACCTACCGGTTGTAA